>CAJQZM010018913.1:0-11496 GCA_907164665.1 Colias nastes | reverse complement strand
AAAAAATGGCGCACAGATTTTGTTCGTGGTGTCTCCTCCATACGTAGAAATATTATCTCAATGTGACAACCCTAATTTTTTATTTGAACTTAATGCAATTTTCTAGTAACATGACATGATTTATTGGTGATCTCTTTAAATTAGTTTGCTTAAATACTTATTAGGACACACCTATTATAATACATACAAAAACATTTATTTGGTACTAGACCTTATATCTCAGGATTTTAGGTGATTTATTGTGGAACTGATTTTGCATTGTTTGGTGACTACATTTTGGTGACAGATCTACTATTTTGAGGACAAACCCTATTATTTAAGAAACACAAAACTAATTAAATTGGTGATAGCTTAAATGATACCCAACATTAAATACCATACAAAAATTAATATAGTTAAAAAAAACGCTCAAACTCGTGAAAATTATCGTCATCGATCCTTGATATGTGTACAAATCTAGTTCATGTGTCCATTTGAAGTGGGTCAATCTGAAAATCGAGTCTGAAGGAGTCGGTTACATACAAACATACAGATGAAGCTAATAAAGGCATCCCTAATTACCAATTCCACTACATACTATCTGTACTGAATATTACCACATTTCAGTGTCAGCAAATTGTCTCCACGCACACATCCACAACATTAGCCTACCATACAAAACTGTATGTAGATGAGTCGGTAACATACAAACATACAGGTGAAGCTAATATAGGCGTCGCTAATTACCGATTCCACTATACATATATATCAGCTGTTCTACTGAATATAACCACATTAAAAGTAAAGTATCAATCCAAGTGCAAATTATATCCACGCACACATCCACAACAAAATCGTCGCAAATTAATTACCAATTCGACTATACATACACACATACTACGTGTGGCCGGTGGCGGCACGCAGCGTTCGCGCTCACCTGTCGACCGAACCGGTCCGACCCGTAACATTTTACACAACTTTATCGAGTTTACGAAACGCGCAGCTACATATTACTTAGGTAGGTACACCCAGTATCGGTTCAATTCGATTCATTTTTGCACTGATCACATACGCAAGGAAATCAATCATCATACAAAGACTTCATAAATAATAAAAAAGTGAGCCGTTACGGGACGCCTGGCAGATTATTTTGTAAAAGTAATATGCAGAAAAGAACAGATTGATGCATATAGACTATGTATACATGTAAACCATCATAATATAGCGTGGCGATGTCGCCATGCCAAGAAACGGTTTTACGTGCTTTACACCTCCGCATCCTTCCATAAGGAAATTCGTTCCAAAAAGGTACGTATTGCCAAAAACTAAAAAAAATATATAATATGTATGTATCTATCTATATATATGTGTACAATCTGCGTTGCATGTCCTGATTGATTCAATTGCTAGTACAATCACTGAATAAGGTGGCATGACTATGGCTCGTAACATCACGTGTGCAAAAGAGGTGATATTCTCATCAGGTAATGTACACAAGGTAATATTTTTAAACTTTATTTAAAGACTACAATAATCTATGCATTCAATGAAAGGATTCTGATGGAATCATATGATAAGATGACACTGAATAATATGCCCTAAAAATATAAACAATACTGTTGCATAACCTAGTGACAATATTCTTCCTATTCTACAACCCGCAAACTACAAAAATATGTATCACTATGTCCCCATTAAAAACTTATTTTTATAGTTGACTACTATTATAAGTTCTGCGAACACAACAATGTAAAGGCAATGCTTCGCTTCAGATCACAACAGATATCTATATTGACCTATTGATCATATTACTAATAAAATTCACCATTCCAATCTCATAAGCATCCTTGCCCAGAACCATTTTTTACATATCTCTACTAGAATACAACCTCTTGTAAACATTGTATAGTAGTCGTCCTATTAGCTACCGGATTTTCCTTCCAAACTGGACCATATTCCACTTTCCTCGTGCATTCCGTCACACGTTGAATAACCGACTAATTTAAATGCACGTTGCGTTTGTTCAAAAGAAAACAAATATTAGTAAATCGTCTGCCAAATTTTTGCCAATGCAGTCGCTTTTCTACCTGTTTAAGCCGGGAAAAAAAGTAAAAAGAAAAATTAAAGGCATCCTCAGGAATTATGTAGTTTTCTACTAATTAAGTATGTAGTTTATAAATCAACTTTAAGTTTATGCATTGTGAATTTATACAAAATAATCTTTACAAATAAGTGTGAAATTATTTGTAAAGATTGAATATCCTGAATTCACGCTTAACATATTAAGCGTGAATTCAGGATATTCAATGAACTGAAATTTAAAACATCATCCAGACGTAATTTCGTAAATCATAAGAACTCGAATCCAACTTCTACATATAACACAAGGAAATTGCAAAAGCTATCTGATCAATCACAAATTAAAACTAAACATTGCATCCACATGATTTACTAAAGGTCAAAGCAATACTAACCTACGATTAAAATATTTGAGCAATAATAATTATACGTTAGCAGTGCTATACATCAAATCATATAGAAATACATAATTTGCCATTTATTCTCCACAACTTGATTCATCAAGAGGTAACCTATTTAACGTTGAATCATTGTTTCTCAAGATTCTTTCTTGTTAAGATCCTATGTTCTTCTGATGTACATAACATTCAGTTACATTTCCATTTAATTTATAGAAACATTTAAAAATATTCCACACTAGCTTTCCGCCGGGCGGCTCCGCCCGCGGTTTCAAAGAAAAACTCGCATAGTTCCCGTTCCCGTGGAATTTCCGGGATAAAACCTATCCTATATTACTCGTGGATAATGTAGCTTTAGAATGGTGAAAGAATTTTTAAAATCGGTCCAGTAGTTTATGAGCCTATTCATTACAATCAAACAAACAAACAAAGTTTTCCTCTTTATAATATTATAGTCTAGATTTCTCCAACTTTTCCAATCATTTTACCAAGTTTCCCATATCCATTCACACCACCAACTTTCTTACAAACATCTTACGGAACTCCAAAGGAAAACCTATAATCGACGCAATAAGGATGCCAATTTGACTAACTAATAATACGCCGTAGTGTTAACGGTGTGTTTAATTACGATTTCACGAATTACTCGTTCAATAGTAACAGCTAACTGCTAACGTTATCAATTTGTCCGCTTTCAAACTGTTTACGTGTCGATCGTGTGATATATTCTTACTGGAAATATTTGTCATTGTGATTAAAGCAGGAAAAAGGTATATAAATAGGAAAATTTCACGAGATATTATTGGCAGTATGTTAATGTAGTTCATAATCGTCCAAGGTTGAAGACATTTTTTCTGAGACAGACTTAACAGGAATTAGGTATAGATCTGCTGCCTTTACTTCGACCCTTTTATTACAAAAGGTGGTTATTTTTAGGACACAAATAAAGTCGTCTTTCGATCATCTTAAGCATATGAATACTTAATATCTAAATACATCTGTACAAGAATAAAATAATATCATCTATATATGTATCTTAACATTCTTAACCAAGAATCCAAATGTATAATTTGACATTTGTAATAACAATGCGAGCGGCATACCATACCGGCTGAACTTTGGCAAAATGCTATTTATATGCAAAATAGCCAATGATTTAAAGATTTAATATCAGCTAATATGTTAGAGACAAAAACGTGTCGAAATTTAATAAGAGCCTTCAAAAAAAAACTGTATAACTGTGTTATAAAGTTATAACTTGTTAAAGCTATTACTTCCTTCCTAAATACTTTTATACTACGTGACTACTGTCAATTTAAATACATTGAAAGGGCATTTTTTATATCTGTTCGTTTTATAATTTTCCAATGACGATACCCAAAACAAACCAAACATTATCTAACTGAAAACAAGACAATTTTAACAACCGACATTCATCTTTCACCTGCACCACTCACTCAACAAAAAACCTTTCACACATTTCATTCCACCCTCCAGACTTCTGTACTCCTTACTGGACATACAAATAATAATTAATACAATGAACTGGACATAAATTATCAAGAAACATACTAGTCTCGTCTGACATTTCTCGTTTTTTATCATACACATTACGACCTTTAGCTGACCGACTGTGCAAAGTCAGAGTGCCATTATGCAGTTAATAGACCGGGAGATATTGACACAAAATTTCGAGTCATTTGTAACAGGATGGCGGTTCTACAGGGATCTTAGTACGCAATGACAAAACGAAAAATGATGGTGTGAACGCTGGTACCGGCGGCTTAGTCGCGTGGGCGTTAGTCGAACTCGTCGGAAAATAGCGAAAGCGAAAAATAGCGGAAGCGGAAAATAGCGATTGGCAATAATTTTATTGCCAATGTTGCGTACGAGTCGCGTCTGGTTCGACCTACGTTTGATATTTAGTTAATTGGGACTTTCCTAATTAGCATTGACTTTTCAGAGATGCGAGACTAGATGAGCAATTAGTATGCATAAATTATTTTACTTTTTCTTTATGGTTGCACATTATGATAGTCACTATAGCTCGAAGAGGTGAAGGAAATATGTAATCTTGACGAAACCGGCATGTCCAAGAATCTTATATTTATCATAATGATGATAATGGTGATCATACATCTGATTCAATACAATTATGGTAAGGAGTAAAAATGTGTGCGAACGAAAAACGATATGAAATTCATCTGTTTGTATCTTTATAGGCCTTAATCGCCTGCACTGCACTGTACATTTGGTACAATGTAACATGACCTATACAGAAATTCAAGCTTCGAATCCCAAACCTATATATTCTGTCACTAGACAATCACATACAACAAACAATCTTTACAACATAATCCAATTATGATACATTAAACGCGAAAAACTCAATCAATGCACTGTATCAAACGCTGCGCTGTGGTCACCGCCCACAAGCACACCGCACGCACACAAGCTTGCAAAATAAATCCGTGTCGTGTGTGTGAATCTGTGATACTCAATATCTGTATACATGTGTGCGTATGTAATGTTATGCATGTGTGATGTAATCGAATCAGCGAGGGGCTACGATCGGATGGGGTAACTCTAGGTTACAAGTTAGCTAGACGTAGATAGCTCGTCTGATTCTGATATTAAATCTTTGCTATTAACGTAGTGCAGGTAATTTATATATTGGGAGTGGAATATTTTGGATGTTTGGTATGTGGTAAATTGATATTCCTTCATTGTAAAGTTCACAAAATGATTAACGTCTGAATTGCGTCACATGGTTGAATCTATAGCTATATGATTGAAAATCAGCTTTATTCAGTTCACTGTTCTACAATGTTGTGCTAGAGACCATTTTTACTAAATCTTCGTTTGTTTTTCACAAAATTGACAACCCTACACATACCAAACAACTATTATAAAAACAGTCCCTAACTAATCGTCGAGTACGATCCCCACTAGACACTACTATTAGTTAAATTACCATCCCAGTATTGGTAAACACGGTTCGACCTTTATCGTATGACCGCAAGAGCATCTCGCGAATCGCGATAGATACCGACCAATCTAATCTCAACGATGTTACCCGTACCTACTATAATACACCTTTATCTATCTTCTTGTATACATACTAGCTGTGCCGCGCGATTTCACCCGCGGAGATAAGTATTTCTATAGCTAAAACTAATAGTTCGTCCCGACTCCGCCCGGATTGACCATAAAATTATAATATAGCGTATGACATTACAGATAGGTAACGTAACTTTCTATTCGTAAAATAATTTTTAATGAGCAGATCCATACAACAAATAATATTATTGTCAAATTATAAAACAAAGTCGTCCGCCGCGTCTGTCTGTTCGCGATAAACAAAAAAAAATCATTCTGTGTTCACCAATGGTGCCAATGGACAGCGTAGTTGTCGAATCACAACATAGGTTATGCAACGTGGCTTTGTTGACGTTTCAGAAAGATCCGCAAAAAATTACCAAATGTACGTAGAGCATGCAAACGCATGAACAATGGTCGCTTTGGCGTTTATTTTCTTAAAGAATTCTTTAATGTTTGGACTCTTAATAACTGCTAGTCTGATTTTGGTAAAATATTTTATCGATAGGAAGGTCGAATTAATATTGTTTTCATTTGAGTACTATAATATTGTGTTTTATTTTAGGTACTGTATCTCGTCTCTTTAAATACCACAACAAAATTATTAATTTTGAACTTCGATAGATAAATAGAACCCAAAAAATAACATCCTGTTTACTATTTCGACGTTCTATAATCAATAGGTATTATAATTGCAATAACAATATTATTTTTCATCAAATTTGTTTAATTTTGCAGAAAAACACATCCGTTTAGCGATTGCGTTGTATTTTTAAATACGATATATAAAAGAGAGAGGGAAATATTTTTTGCTTTTATGTTAAACGTATGCATATTATGTCAACAGGTATTTTTGCAAAATACCATTAACCAATTTTATTCCGAAATATTCAAATTCCGCTGACCGATATAAATTGTTTTTGAATAATATATAACTAGATCGCATAAATTAAATATTAATACATGCAAATTGCAATCCGTATGCCATATCCTCGCAATTTGCACGTACGCAATATTCTAACACCTTATAATCGTACATACACAGAAAGAAACATAAAAACCAATCTCCTATATTAAAACCAAACTCAAACCGTGAAACACCATTCCAATTTATTCCACCGGAACAAATCTGACCAATAAAGAATCTATTCACAATGCGATAACACACACAAACACAACACTGGCTATTGAGAATTCGAATTATTAAAAAAAAAAAACAACAATATGGCAACTCTATAATCGAAAATTATGCATCGGTTACGCAACGTTTGTTTACTTGTAATACTGGCTGCTAAGCACCTATGTATTGTGCAGTTTGAACGACGTTCAATCGATTTAAAAATAAATTAGAACGAGCGCGACGCGGCGACGCAACGCGTTTTTGGCGGTATTTACGCGAGCGAAAATAGCAGCACCGCGACAAAACACGCGCGTTCCGTGCGAGAACTTTTTAAATTTAAATTCGGAATTCAAATAAAAGTTCTATTCTAATTCGTTATTCGAATTATGCGGGCACGCGACCGACATCGAAGCCGCTCGGCGGACGACTGGCGTCCCCTAGTGATGTGAAATGTTTACCGACAACGGCTGGAAAATTAATTCACTTTTACGGCTGCTTGCAATATTTTCGATATATTATGATTCCGAGCAAGGTCGAGAGACACGTAAATAGCAAATACTTCGAATGCGTTCTATACGACTATTTCAATAAGTAATAACATAAATTTATACGATATTTTTAGAGCTTAAGAAAATCAAGTTGACAAACGAACAATCTTTGCGAAAGCGAAATCACTTTAATACTTTTAAAATATTATACATACATTTATACTAAACTAACTTTTTATTGGGTTAGCTAAGCTGTCTACACTACACGTCAAAATACTGATCGATTTAATTTAGATGTTTTGATTTTTGTTTTTCTACCGAGCAAAACGCATAGATCGGGTGTAATTTTCATAAACATAGTACAAAAATTATATTTAATACGGTTCAAATTTATTAAGCAAAGACTGTGTGATTCATTTGGGTACTTTACCTTTTATAAACCCTAATCACTTTCGATAAGACACACAAATAGGATGTTGTGTATGTATAAACAAATATTAAAATGCAATTAACATAAATAACTGATAAGTATAAAGTCATAGGAAATTCCGATCGATATCAAATAATTAATTAGAGAACCGTTAAATGTTATCTCTTAGCAACAGAATTATACAAACCGTTAATTATAGAATACAGTTTGGAATTTTAATATCTATTTGAAAACACTATCTACAAAAACTATAGTTCATTGTTCGCTTTGATCAATAATAAATGAAAAATGTATATTTATTTATTGGTCAATTGCTAAAGAAACAAACGCACATTCTCTTATTTAGTACAGACAAGTCTACAGTACCTACCACATAAATCGATATAAATTAAGCCACGTAATAGCATGCTAAACCTACCAATATTCATTTATTTTATTTTCACTTTTTAACTGTCCCTATCAACACAACCTCTTGAAGTCTCACAACCACTTACCATACAAAAAATCTACATATTCAAACTTATCGATACCCACAGCACATCCCTATCGACAAACAATGGCGCGGCGGTCCGAACTGCGAATGGAAACGTGTTTTCGCACGGCACAATACCGTACTCGTACCTAGGACACTGGCGTTTATAAATTATATGTATAGTTGGAGAATAATTATATATATTTCCCTGACCGAGCGTTCGATATTAACTAGGTATGTTAATTATACTAGTTATACACGTGGACGTGGTTTTACTCGTGGTCTGTGAGGATTTGTTGGTTAAGAAATTATAGTATACTCCAGAAAGACGGTACCTATGGAAGTTTCAGTACAGAACAACAGAACTGCCCCATCTACATATTATAAAATTTTTAATCAGCATAATATAACCTAACATGTTTCATCTAAAAGTGCTCATCCGTTTAAACATGATGCACGCACAGACATACAAACACAATAGTATCTAACTAGTATCAATGAATCATTTCAAATCTTAAAATGCTTTAATTTCTTATACCTGTTAGTTGCCTTAAAATTTATAGATACAAAAGTCTATGACAATCTAGAGTCTAACCTATCATGCAGCATGACATGCATGCATGACATTCTGCACACAATACGTCGATGACACATGCCATGCGGCTTGAACATCTAGCTCTTGCTTTAGTGTTTTCATTATAAACTATACCTATATACGTGCTGTATTTAAGAGGGGTCACACCCCAAATATTTCTAAGAATTTTAACAATACATAAAGGGGTTCTCAATTAGATTAAATTTCGAGTGATCGCTCTTTAAAACCTGTAGTATATTTTTTTGGATAAAAACTAGTGTTTTAAATATAGATAACTTTCGATTTTACACATTCTTTTTATTCTAAACATAACAAATGTGCACAAGTCACAAACCATAACAAAAAAGAAAAATATCCATAATTAACTTTAAAACTATTTACTACCCACACGTATTTTACATTTTTGATACATAATAATTTTCTACAGTCCTTATCAACGAAACATGGTTACTACCACCGTACATACTGATTTTTCGTGTTATTGAAAACGAGTCTTGCGTTTTTTTAATACATTACATTACCCAGAAACACAATCATAAACCTGCAATATAACATAAAACAGTATATTTAAGACACAAAATAATAAAGCACTTACCTTTTGATTGATTTTAACATTCTTGGTCGCCTTGACGACCGTAGGTTTCGGCGGCGGAGGGGCCGCAGGCTCCGCGGCTGCTACAAATATAAAAAAATAGGGTATATTTATTATTTATTGTAAAAGTAACTCTATAATAATGTATCTATAGTAATTGATTCTTTGGTGCAGTGGTTAACGCGTGTTTATAGGAACTGGGGGTCCTAGGTTGGACTCCCGGTGGTGACTAAGGAAAACGCTTGTCTGTTGTTAAAATCGATCAGTGAAACTTGACTTTTTCGCGGGAAAAGCTAATACGAATGCTCTTTTTATTTTAAGACTGTAATATAGATACCTACATTAAACCTAATTTTAATTAATAATTGCCAAATAATAATATCAATGCCACCATTAAACCTATTCTAAACAATTAAAAAAAAACAAGGCAGTAAAAAACAGTTCAGAAACGAATGAACCGTTTATCTGCACAGTTTTTTGTATCAACAAACCATCATTCCTATTTCTTCTAAGTTCTAGCGTAAACTAAACTACATTTGAAAATTATGCTTAAAAAAATCCTCATTTATAAAAATCCTAGCTTCCACCCGCGGCTTCGCCTGCGTGGTGTTATGTATGCCTATGTTCTTCCTCAGGGGTCTGTGCCAAATTTCATCAAAATCGGTTGAGAGATTTAAGCGGGAAAGCGTAACAGACAGACAGACAGACAGAGTTACTTTAGTATTTATAATATTAGTAGGGATAAAACATTTAAATGCTATAAAACTAAATATCATAGACTACATTATACAAGTATTTTATAATAATGTAACCAACTGTAAAATATTGTATAACAATTCGCATGACGGCAGCCAATCAATTTCGAGCGCGATGCCGGCCTCCAATAAATCAAAATTAATGTAATTTCTATTTATATTTATATGTTGATAATAACGAGGATAGATATTTTTATAACACGCGTGCTATTTGCAGAAGGAAAACTAAACAAATATCTTGATATATAAACAATCAGCTTACTTTATTAATATCTCACTGTCACTATTGATATTGTAAATCTGAGATTGTTTAAAAAACTTTGAACTGATTTTAATGAAATTTATTGTGCAGAAAGATTTTGATCTTCCATAGCATAAAGGAGTAGTTACAATTATGAATTACGGTTTAAAATTACGCGGCAGAGCAAACATATCTTCACTCTAAATCTTAATTCGAACGAAACTATTCAATTTGTTTGGATGTAAGTTTATCTTTCTCAAGAACCCTACTAGACCAATTTTGATGAGGTTTCTAACACGCTAATATTAGCTTCACTTGTATATTTCTATTTCCTATTAATCCACTCCCTTTAAACTTGATTTGATAAACGGAAATATTTAATTTAAACTTTGTACACTTCTAAAAGACTGAAAACACTATAATATCATTTTTTAAAGCGTGTTTTTAGTAACTATATTTATAATTTTTTATACATACTATGACAGTGAATATCATTTAAGGTGCCTACATATTCCATAAACATGCCATATATCGAAACAAACATCCATTCGCAGGTACAATATTAGTAAGTAGTATATTATATTCACCTGTCACCACCGGCCCCACACTCGCAGACGCAACCCCTGCAGCACCTGGTGCCACAGCTGCTACACCACCGACAGCACCTGCAGCAGCACTTGAAGAAGCAGCCAGCACTTGCGGCCTCGTCGGCTGCTGGTGTTGCGGCAGCAGCGGCGATCGCTTCTCGTGGTCGTGTATCGCCGGCGGCGCGGGCGGCGGCACGCCTGTACTGCCGCCGCGCACCTGTTAACGAGAATATTGTCTTAGTAAATAAATTCTACAAAAATATTATTAATTTTAAATTTATAAATTCTACAATACTCGGGCTGAAGTTAGGCACAAGTAAATGTACATAGCAAAGATGGCGATTGTGGAATACAAGCTATTTGCGAGTTTGCTGTGTACTAGCTGCTCCGCTCCTGTTGATCTTGGCGTGATTATATAATATAACCTAGCCTTCTTAGTTAAATAGAAAATCTAACTTAGAAATAATTTTTCAAATCGGACGCCTGGTTCCTGAGATATGCACTTTCATGCATATAAACAAACAAATTGTCCATTTTTATCATATTAGAATAGATTTTTTTATTATTCATCTAGTTAACGTATACTTTCAAAAAAGAAACAGACAGAAATACTTTACAGAAATACTTCGCCGCGCTAACACCGTCGGTATAGAAGCAGTTC
>CAJQZM010018903.1:0-13278 GCA_907164665.1 Colias nastes | reverse complement strand
AAGTGACAACCGCACTTTTTGTGTTCAGAAAAACATGCCGATTAAGTGGATATCAGTTGTCCGTATGGCGGAGGTGAGTCCCACGAAAATCGTTATTTGAAGACTTTTTTACAAATGGGTCTCACACTAATAAGGTTATATTTGAATTGCAAATGCAAATTAAGCCTTTACAGAGCTGGCACGGGCTGAGTCTGAATGACCTACTAACTATAAGTGAATTAGAAGCTCCCCTTATGTCGTTGATCACACAGGAATTGGACACAAGTCTGTTTAAATACCACATTAACTAGTGGAGCCACAGCGCTTCCAACTTTCTATCGTTTAGGGTAGAATTTCGTTAAGATTTATCAGCTATGTTCCAAAACAAATAAGATATTTACACCAAAAACATTGAAAATATTACAGCCTGACAACGCACCTGTGACGTGTACTCACGGGTTTTCAGACGTAATCACTATAATACAAATATCATGAAGGTCGTAGATTGCTCATAAGAAACTCCCTGCCACTCAGGAGTATTACTTTTAAATTTTAATTCAACAACGTACTTGGACCAATTGTTTACAATCAAACTTGGATTATTGATGTCAGAAAGCAAATATAATTGTGAAATATTATACAGTTCCCTTAAGGAAATAAACATTATAAATCAATAAGTTTTGTAGATACCTACACATTTTCTAAGATTATTTGGTTAACGATTTGGTCTTTCAAATGAAATATACTTTTATATTTAGTATAAATCTTTATTGATGGGAATTAATAATCTATTAATTTAGTTGAAGTATATTTAACGGATAAATAGGATGTTTTTCAGCAGAAATTAACGAATCATTAGAGCAGATATCCTTCAGCTACGCCCGTTGATTTCCTGTTTTCCTGTGGGAGTTTCAAAACACCCCTTTCTTAGCGGATTGAAATAGCAGTTACCCTGAAATTCGCAGCGTAGCGTAGGAGTAAAATAAATTGCATATTTTTGTATTCTTCCTCGGACCTTTTTCATTTCTATCCACGGCGTTCTCGGCAATATTATAACACGCTCCTCACTGTTCTACCTTATTGAATTTATTATTACATCACACGACATATTACATAGATCCTTTATAAATACTTAATAATATCGGGTCTTTTTCGGACTTTCTTCCACTGGCTGACTTCCACTGAATATGTAAACCATATATGTAAACCATTTATGTAAACAATATTCACGATATTATGTATAACTAATTGTAATAAATACAATATGTCATAAAAGGTGATATATACTCTTAGTGCTCATAGGGCCATTTTCTTCTAAAATAATGCTTTAAAATTATTTTATATTCTAACTGACTGACAAGCTAAACAGAAAATATCCAGAAGTAGTGAAACCGCGCTAAATCTTTTAATATAATCGAGTCAAACAACACGATACAATAAACTTTACAAAAATGACTCGACGCAATTGTAGCTGTGAACCAAATATCTATTTAATATTAAAACGACTCCGCATAAACCGACAAAGGCACCAGAATGGGCTCAATTCAATATCCAAGTTAAGTCATAAGCCATCGCCAGTCTAATATAAAAATGTCTGAGTATTGTGATAAACGCGCTTTATCTAAGAAATAGTTCGCGTCAGATTACACCCACCTATAATCCGACTGAAAACAGAGCCATAAACTTCTCCCTTTTATCTTATGGCCTGGCTTGTTCCTGTGACGTCATGGGTACTGATAATGTATTAAATTTGAAGATAAATCTCACGTGTGTTTATCCAATTTAGAATAGAAATGAAAGTCTTAACAACGGTTTCTATTGCACGGTTATAATACCAGTAGATGCTTTCTTATTAGTGTAAAAGTTTTATTGCGATTAAGGGAATAGAGATGGCTTGTGTTGGAGTGTCCATGGGTTTCTTCGTTCATACCGTTTATCCTACTTTCTGTTTCATTAAATGGAACAAAAATTTCATAAAGTTTTCAATGAAAAGCTACTGTAACATGATAGATAGTGAACATGAGTGCTCACAAAAATCGGCAATCTAATTTAGTCAGCAGATTAAGAAACGATGTCGCTTTGTAAACTGATTTTATCACGCTCTCTAATCAATTTTCGTGCTGAAAAAAAGCTAATTAATGTTGAACTGGAATACCAAATAGAGACACATAAAGTGCGCTCGGGAAAGTCAATAGATTTAGTTCTGACGTCGTCGGATTTTGGTCGAAATGGCGCGTCTATTTTTTCGTGTGTTTGCGTCCAATACTTTTACATCGGTAGCCTTGGTGGGTAATAAAGTTTAGTGGTCCCGCGTAACGCTGTAAACATTCACGACGTGGCACATACTAAAATGCGTAAATATTCGTTTCCATATGATTTATAGTCGCGATAAATTGAATTTCTATTTCTATTTACGAAAGTGTATGGAGTATGTGAACTTTTATTTGATGGATTCAGGATAAACAACTGTTCAAGACAACGTAAATTTTTGTTTTCAATAAATAGATGTTATATTTTTTAAGCTCCTTCTAACGATTTATTAGTCTGTTATTTACATTGCATGTATAAAACAGACAACGTATACTAACAAATAGCTTCTTATGGTTTATTCTATATTTCTAATCTCACGTGGACTGAACGTTTTCACGGAATAGCCGATCTCCGTAAACATTTCCATTCCTTATTTATTTTCGCGACAAAAGCTTTTCCAACGTCCCATCTCTAAACCAGAATTCTTGAAAGTTATTCCATCGACTGTGGCTAGTAAACTTAACAGACAAATAGTAAAATTTAAATCAACTAGATTTATTTTTAGTCGATGTAAAGTTTATCACTTGTTTTTCAACATTAAAGCTCATCACTACATAGTATAAAACCGGCTACTCACGTATCTGCAGCAGGAGTAATGTTGGAATTGCACCCTTAATTGGCTCCTTAATTGTGATGTGTATAGGCAAGCAGGGGCAATTTAGAGAACATCTGAAATTGCTCCGACCGCCGACCAACCGAGATTGTACCAATATCGCCCCTGCGGCAGATACGTGAGTAGCAGGCATTAAACAAAGTCGCTTTCACTGTCCCTATGTATGATTAAATCTTTAAAACTACGCAACGGATCTTGATGCGGATTCAGATAATAGATGATTCAAGAGGAAGGTTTGTATATAATTTATTATATTTAAGACAAAGCAGGCAAAGCCGCGTGTGGAAAGCTAGTAAATTATAAACTAACTCTACAAATATAGAGTAACATAAAATGTAACATAATAACACGCAGAGATATACAGAGGTGCAAAATTTCGTGAAACTAATGATATCAACCTATTTAGGGAGTTAGTTACCTTAAAATAACCAACATTAAGCGGTCACTAAACTTTGGGTGTCGGGGAAATATTCATAAAGTAAGCACAATAAAAGTTTCGTATTATAGTATAATTTCATACTAAGGCTATTTACCTTTCTCGTGGTTATTACTTATTTGTTTTATTAATCATACAATAATACTAAAACACAATATAGAGACTATGTACCTTTGTAAACTCTTTGACCAAAAAAATATGAAAAGCTCTGGTCAAAGAGTCTTCTCGATATAATGATAAACACACATTCAAACATCTGAACTTTCATACTTTATTGATTAACTGCATTACATACCAAATTGGATTTTGTAGTTGATCTTTACAAGCAAAGCAAAATACTCTAAGTAAATTTCTCAAAAATACATTAAGTATTGTACATTTAAATTATACAGTTCATTATAAATCTAGTACAAAAAAGAAATTCCGATTACATGTGAAACGATGCATAGCACGAGGATAATATATTAGTGGACAACTATAATTTACTCTTGTGTCTTATAAACAGCACAACAAAAATAAAGATTAGCCGAGAATATATTTCCAGCGTATAAATCTGTAAAAATATAATTAATTAACATTCATCTCGTAGTCTCGTTTTTCCTCTAACATTGAAATTCACGAAAATAATGAACTGGCATGAGATCTTGCTTGTGGGCGATTTGAGCCAAATTTTTCATGTCATATCTAACATTTAAATAAATTAGATGTTTATAATATGTCCTACAGCATTGTGCAAGAAGACGCTCGGATATTTATTTCTTGCTCGTGAAAGATTGTTTATAGAATATCATGTTTATTTCCTAATTTATTTATGTCAATTTGAGAAAAGATATATATGATGTTTTATTGAGAGAACGCTGTAATATTTTATTCAAATATAAACATTTGATAAGTTTGGTGAACTGTACATTTTAGCATAATAGAAACAAATCCGATCGATAAATAAAATGTATCTAAAAACCATAATGATTATGGCTTGCCAAAATTCATGAGCAGTCAAAAAGCATTTATAAACTCGGCGTGAGAGTAAATGTAGTTGATAATAAATAATATAGTTTAATTTTAAACAGGTCGGGCGCAGTGGCTCCTCGCGATCCGAACGCGCCGGTCGGGCAAACCCACGCGCCTGCGCATAGTGCAATAATGTATGTCACTGGTTATGTAACTGTGGTGTTCATTTGTGGTGGAAATATCCGATTGTTTTACGATTTTGTGTGATATGATGGTCATGGACCTGATGGGGATACTCGTATTTCTTTGATATATTGCAGAGCGCTAATATTTTTTTGTGATAGAAAAATAATTTTATAAGTAGTGAAAATAAAATAATATTAAAAATTTCAAAAATTTTATATAAGATTTTCTAAACGTTATTGAATACAATATGCCATCATGTCTTATATCTACATCACCCTCTACATCCAGTCATACCCTTTCCGTTTGGCCGTAATTCAAAGCTATATTTTATTAAAGAAATAAATAATTAAAGTGACATAGAATAAAACATCTTGTATAAAGAACACCATTAAAGAGTAATTAGAACTTTTCCAGTAACAATATGGTTATTATTGGTATTTATAGAAATCGTATCTTCACAGGTGGTTTATGTTACTTCCCGGAAGGAAAGCCTTTGCCTAATTACTAAGGATCTATTCCTTCGATCAAGTACAGGTTTCCGAGTATTTATTTGTGTAGATAATGTTTCTGAAGTGCCAATCAACGCTTGATTACAGGCCTCCTAGAAATCTGTTGCTTTACATGTGTGGTAATACGTAGAAATAAACCATATGACATATTATAATCAATATCGACATTAATTAGGAATAAGTATATAAAATATCATTAATATAATAGTTAGAGCGTGTGGTA
Organism: Colias nastes; assembly: GCA_907164665.1. Taxonomy (NCBI): domain Eukaryota; kingdom Metazoa; phylum Arthropoda; class Insecta; order Lepidoptera; family Pieridae; genus Colias; species Colias nastes. The sequence continues at coordinate 8,071 of CAJQZM010018903.1, read as the reverse complement.
TATTGTATAAACATTTTATTTCTCCAAAAATCTCATACAAAATATTTTTCATAAGGTACAAACTTCCAGTTCATTGCGTGTAAAATATTGAATAAAGTTTTATGTATTGGTACTTCAATAGGAATACGAAATACGGTAAAATATTTAAAAATACACAAGATAAAATATAATAAGCGAATTTATTTCGCTAGTATACTAAGGACGAATCGGGTTTTCTAATAAATTATTAATTTTCGTCGACTCTGGCCAGTTATTTATTTCTGTTATTGCTTTCTTCGCTATTGTTGAATTGCTTTTGCGAAATCTTTGACAATACTCAAGATGTTCATTTTGTTAGACTACTCAACTTATAAATAATACATTACCTTAAATCATTCCAATACGTTTGATAAAGTCAGCAAAAATAAATATTATGTTTAAAAGCAATATTTAAAAACCACCCTATTATTTTTAAACTTCACTGTTATTATTTAAAAAGTTAATATGATTTTATCGTGTAAAGATATAATAAGAGGAATCGTTTACAGGTTCTAATTTGTTCAGAATGTTCACATTGTAAATAAAAGGCTTAAACCAACAACTCAAAAATGAGCAAACAACCAAATTTGATTTTATTTACATTGGTCATTATGTTTAAAGCTAGCCCAAAATATATAATTATTTGTTATTCGTCCAAATGGGCTGAATTTTTCTTAATACGTTTTAAAACCCTATAATTATTTATTCAAAATATATTTTATCGATAAATTTAAGGAGAAGGTTTCAGTTAAATGTTTAAGTTATAAATACTATAGACAAATTTGTTTAAAAAATAAAACTGTAATTTTTTTATTTTATAACAACCATTTCCATTTTCCATCGCGAGTTATAATGGCATATTCCTATACTTTCCATTCTGTTAAAAGAATATGAAAAACAATAAAAACTATGCACCTGATCCTATAACCTATTCCATAATAATATCGATAAGATATCCATAAAACTTTAAATTTCATAGCTCGTAACACAATATGCTTGACAGGATAAGTACGTGACATGATAGTATAATCAAACACTATACCGTCGCGTAGATGCTACTGAAAATATTTAAATAATTAATTCTACAACACTTCTAGTACTATTTGCTTAAACTGAGGACATAGAAACAGCTTCAAGTTCTCTCAACACACATTGAATGAGATTGTTTAAAGTTCTGCGAGCTAAATCGAGGAAGCAGTGGTCAGGAATAACTGAGAAAACTTGAACTTAAATCTTAATATAAATGAAATATACTTGTACACAAAGCAAATGTCAGTTACAAATTAAGATTCGAGACTTGCCTTAATTCCTTCATTTGAACTCGAGTCTGTTAAGGAATCCTCAAAAGGAAATGTTAATTAGGTTTTGACTTTTTTGCGGCATGTACTTTTATAGCTTCTTACAACTTTGTAACTTTCTTCAGCGTCGTTTGCTCAAGAAATGTCTTATTTACTTACTGATTTATATTTACGAAGTTGAACGGTAAGTTTGAATAATTGCAATGCATATTTCTAATTCGTATTCCACGCAATTGGTCGTTTCAAATTATTATTTAAAACTCGTCCGTGGAAATAAATACACAATTCAGTAGTTCATAATTTATGTGGGGATTTCGAGCCAATTTTAATGTGTTCCATGAAAATTAATCGCTCTCTCAAGTATGTAGTATACAATTATATCAAATAGCAGACTTTATGTTTCCTATATTCGAAAATACATCGCCCTGAGTATATTAATATTGTATTAAACACGTCATATAGACCTGGCAACAAAACGTAATGGTCTAAATTGCAATTTGACGCAAAACATATCCCGCATCAATATGTAAAATGTAAATCCAGTTAATCCATTAATTATATTGAATTTATGTAACATCTGTATAATATGTTGTAGCAAAATCGTTTTCTTGCATTTGGGATTTGGTAATTTAATAAACTCTTATTTCTGTACATTAAGAGTTCGTATCGATTTTAGAGTGATTTTGACTTGTTTCTGTAATTCTTTAGGAGCTCGTTTAAAAAAAACTAAATTAGTAACAATGTGTTATAATATCTTAAATTAAAGATTTATTCAATATCTAAAATATGTTCGAGACAATTTATTGATTTTCATTGTCCAGTTTGTTTAATAGCCAATAACCTGAGGCGTGTTTCAATTTTTTCCATGCGGGACGTTCGTGTCTTTGTAGTTTACACGGAATTTAAAAGAAGAAGTTTTCTTATAAAATATACAACAGTAAAGACACTGAGACATCCTAAAATATGTTCGAGGCAATTTAAGTACTTTTATTCAAAAATTCAAAGAAAATCTAAGTTAAAATAGCCTTACTTTGATGAAATTTTATGTGTATTTGGCGTCGAATTTCTAAAACATACGACAGAGTAAAAAAAAAATAAAAAATACACATTAAATGATAGATTTATGCTTAAAAATTTGCAATCAAAAAAATACATATTATATGATTTATGAAAGTAATGGAATAATTTAAAGTTCTCTAGAATTTTCGATTATATACGGGAGCGCAAACGCTGTTACGGCAGACCGCGCTCCGCGCTTTAGGGAGAAGGACGTGTTGCGCTGCTCCGTCAGACACAAAATTACTAAAGTACGTTTTTCCCGCGCGTAGTAGTCGGGAAGCCCACGATACTAGATTAGAATTGGTGGAGTAGACGATACCGAGATAATAAGGTCCTATAATGTTTCCACTTTGAGCGCTGCAGCCTTTGCTACTCGACTACACGATGATCGCGTTCAAACGTAAAAATACTAGCTTTCGTCCAGCGCAATTTTGTATATGGACTCTTAACTGAAGGATGCGATAGATTGCAACGTATAGATTCTGTAAGATTGTATTTCGTATATTCAGATAATAATATATAAGGTTTTTTAGAAGTTTAAACAAACTAACAATACAATCTTAAAATTATTTTCCAAAATCACCTAAGTAATTGCAGATTAAAATCTATTTATCACGAATCCAACCAACTACTTTTTATAAAAATACAAGCAAACATCCATCAATCCTTCCACAATTATTTTATCATACCACATTACCACTATTCAATCAAACAGTTGCAGGATTACGTTTTTAAGAGCCCATGATTCTGAAAGTTTAGGCATTTTAGGCCCTGAGACTCGCTCGCGCCCGGGTTGCGCAGGAGCCGGCGCGACATGAACTCCGGTGACCTATGGAGGCGGGCGAGCACGCCACAGTATACATAAATCAGTAGTTCGATTTTATTTGCTATCGTAGGAATGTTGTTGATAAATAAATTTACTACTTATCCTATACCATTAAACGAGCAATATTTGCATATTTATATATTTGTTTGTATATACAGGGTGTAATCGTTAAGTGTGCACAGGCGATTTTTCCGTAACTATTGCAGATAGCAAAAAACTTTAAACTGATATCGAAAGTACTTAACCTAATGTGTAAAATGGCCGTAATAAATTTTTAAAAATAAAACGGGAAATATCAAAAAAATTATCTTTAAACCCTCCCATACATTTAGTATGAGATATGAATATCCCATGAACATTTAATATGAAAGATTTTAGCTTTCTCTTTCTTTTTTTGGTTTTCTGCTTTAATTACTTCGCAAATTTGAAGGGAAGCTCATTTAGAAACTTTAAATAGAGCTCCTCATGGTATTGCACAATGAGGACGTCATTTCGAAAATCTGCTATGAATACAAAATGTATGGGAAATCAAATGTATGGGAGCGTTTAATGTAACATTTTTGGATATTTCTCGTTTTATTTTTAAAAAAATATTATGGCCATTTTACTCATTAGGTTAAGTACTTTCGATATCAGTTTAAAGTTTTTTGATATCTGCAATAGTTACGGAATAATCGCTTGTGCACACTTAACGATTACACCCTGTATACAGTGTGGAAATTTTCGATGTGCCCTGAAAGGAAAGTACTTGAAATACTAGGGATAGCAAATTTTTCTGAAAGGAAACATTCCTTTTTCAAATTTTATTTTATTATTCAAATCGATAGAAACAATATAAAAGATAATTTATTGTTAATTTCTCGTAAAAATATTTGCTCTTAGAAATAAAAATATCATGTTTCTTATTGTAGCATCAACATCATCTAAACATAAAGAACGCTTCTGGTTTATTGGTCTATTTTATAAATACATTTAAAGTTTAAAATGAAACTCTCGTTCTGGATACATTAATAATTTATTTTCTTCTGAAAATATTGGTAATAATAATTAAAAGTAAAACAAATAAAAAAGGCAAAATAATAATTAAATTTTGTAAATTGAAGTCTTGCACCGCAAACATGTTTAAGGACGCTGACACATACATATCTGCGTTACTCAAAGGACATTGGGCACAATCTGACCCGTTTTGTGAAATGCGCGTACAAAAACCAAACTAGGTTTTAATTGTTAAGTGAAACCCCACTTTCAATAAAATATATTTTTTTTCTTTATATACTATGGGAGTAAAAAGTTACAGTACAATAAAAAATCTATGTTTTTGTGAGATATCCTTACACGACATCCTCAATTATGAATTGAATCACTGGGCACATTCGACCAGACTAATCGCTAATTATCGATTGCGAATTATCTGCTGAACGCACCCAAAAATTCGATGACTTTCAGCGACTTGCTAGCAATCGGACACCGTTTTTTTTTTTTTTTTTTTCACCGCCAGACATCAAGGACAAATAGATGCACCGGCGGCCTTTTTAGATGATACAATTGTACCTCTAGACATTGACCACATTGAATAAATCATAAAATAAAAGTTTATTTTTAAGTACTTAGTTTTTTTTTCCATAGTCCCTACATTAATATTTGATTAATATTAATGTAGGGACTTTAATGTAGGGAATTACAGTAATAATTGATGACGCAAAATAATGAAAAGTTATTAATAATATGTAATTAAAAAGATAATTATTAATAAAAAATATATAGACTTGGATAATACATTTTTTTTTATTCCTGACTGACAGTACCCACATTAATGCGACCCATACTATCGTAAACTAGAGACATTACTCTGTCTATTCCACCCTATCTCATTTCTGTACAGCGTGGGTATAGTTTTCATACTATGGTGCCCAGTGACCTTTAGGTATCTAATAACGTCGCAACGTGGTGCGCGGGAACATCACGCTCACGTAAACATAGCACATTCCATTTTATAGACCATCTTCATACTTGATATTATTTTATTTTTTTATTTTTATTGAAATTGATTCTAGAAGATTACTGGGAACTTTAAAAATTCATTTTGTTATTTTTATTAGTAGGTACGATCCTGATAAGTATGTTAGTGTATTCAACCAACTTAAAAAAGTGTGACTATTTTACAACAATTTGAATAATAATTAATCAATTAATGAATTGTATTATTGTATACAATGTCGAAGCTTATTAAGAAATGTATAAAATACTTTTTTATGAATTATTAATTACTATCATACATCATAATATTATGTTACCGGCAATATATTAAACCCTTCTTAGTAAATGTATGTTATTCCGAGAAACGGTCGGAATGAAATTATAATCGTCACATTACCTATGATATCTTTAAATCTTAACTTTTCCTAAGTAGCAAATGTGGGTGGTTTTTGGGGTAGCGATTAACCAATATGAGGTCAAAACTAAAATCCAAGATGGCGCCGACGAAAATTTGAATGTTTTCTTCATGGGTGTCATTTTCAAAGAGTTGGAGTAGCTATTAATCAATATGAGGTCAAATCTAAAATCCAAAATGGCGCCGACGAAAATTTGACATCATTTCGTCACGGGTGTCATTTTCATGGTTTTTGGGGTAGCTATTAACCAATATGAGGTCAAAATCAAAATCCAAGATGGCGCTGACGAAAATTTGACATCTATTCGTGATGGGTGTCTTTTTCATGGTTTTTGGGGTAGCTATTTACCAATATGAGGTCAAAACTAAAATCCAAGATGGTGTCGACGAAAATTTTACATCTTTACGGCATGAGTGTCATTTTCAAGATTTTTGAGACAGCTATTTACAAATCCCCAATGTTACCGTCGATAATCATGAATATATAAAAATGAATCGCAAAATGTGTTGGTAAGCGCATAACTCGAGAACAACTGAGCCGATTTCGTTAATTCTTTTTTTATTACATTTCTTGAAGTACGGGGATGGTTCTTATGTAGAAAACGTAAAAATGTACCACGGGCGAAGCCGGGGCGGACCGCTAGTAATATATAAAAATGAAACCCGTTTTCCTTGGTCACGGCATCACGCGTGAACGGGAGGACCGATTTCGATAATTCTTTTTTTATAATATTCCTTGAAGTATGAGGATGGTTCTTAAGGAAGGAAAACATAAACATGTACCACGGGCGAAGCCGGGGCGGACCGCTAGTCTATAATATAAAAATGAATCGCAAAATGTGTTGGTAAGCGCATAACTCGAGAACGGCTGAACCGATTTCGATAATTCTTTTTTTATTATATTCCTTGAAGTACGAGGATGGTTCTTATATAGAGAAAACGTAAATATGTACCACGGGCGAAGCCGGGGCGGACCGCTAGTTTGGTATATTTTTCTTACTCCTTTAAAGTAAACTTAAATAATATAACAAAAACGTTTACAACTACAGTTTTGTAGACAGTCTTAAAAAAACAATTTTAAAGAACATTGAAATGCATATTTAGAAATGTAATATACATATATATAAAACGTAACTCTGTGGCAATCATGTTAATATTCTGAAAAATATATTCGCTAAACTTTTTTTAAAATAAAGTTCATCTAAAACATTAAAACGAAGAGAATAAAATAATAAAGAGCGTGTGTGCCGAGATAACGTGTCAGAAGTGAAACTTCTTTGGCGAGATTTATAGATACCAAAATCACCGCCTTGCTCCATAACGTGACAGTATTACCATGACGCGATCTTGAAATTTTACTCTCAATGCGTCTAAAGAAGTTTCACTTCAAAAGGCAGTAGGTGTACAGTTCCACAGAATTTGAATTCTGCTCGAAAAATATGTAAACGATTGTAAGAAAAATATACCAAATTATCGACGGTTATATTGGGGATTTGTTAATAGCTGTCTCAGAAACCTTGAAAATGACACCCATGCCGAAAAGATATAAAATTTTCGTCAGCACCATCTTGGATTTTAGTTTTGACCTCATAATGGTTAATAGCTACACCAAAAACCATGAAAATGACACCCGTGACGAAAAGATGTAAAATTTTTGTCGGCGCCATCTTGGATTTTAGTTTTTACCTCATTTTGGTTAATAGCTACCCCAAAAACAATGAAAATGACACCCGTGACGAAAAGATGTAAAGTTTTCATCCGCGCCATCTTGGATTTTAGTTTTGACCTCATATTGGTTAATAGCTACCCCAATAACCATGAAAATGACACCCATGACGAAAAGATGTAAAATTTTCGTCGGCGCCATCTTGGATTATAGTTTTGACCTCATATTCGTTAATAGCTACCCCAAAAACCATGAAAATGACACCCTTGACGAAAAGATGAAAAATTTTCGTCCGCGCCGTCTTGGATTTTAGTTTTGACCTCATATTGGTTAATAGGTACCCCAATAACCATGAAAATGACACCCATGACGAAAATATGTAAAATTTTCGTCGGCGCCATCTTGGATTATAGTTTTGACCTCATATTCGCTAATAGCTACCCCAAAAACCATGAAAATGACACCCATGACGAAAAGATGTCAAATTTTCGTCGGCGCCATCTTGGATTATAGTTTTGACCTCATATTCGTTAATAGCTACCCCAAAAACAATGAAAATGACACCCGTGACGAAAAGATGTAAAATTTTCGTCCGCGCCATCTTGGATTTTAGTTTTGACCTCATATTGGTTAATAGCTACCCCAATAACCATGAAAATGACACCCATGACGAAAAGATGTAAAATTTTCGTCGGCGCCATCTTGGATTATAGTTTTGACCTCATATTCGTTAATAGCTACCCCAAAAACCATGAAAATGACACCCATCACGAAAATAAGTCAAATTTTTCGTCGGCGCCATCTTGGATTTT
>CAJQZM010018890.1:0-10279 GCA_907164665.1 Colias nastes | reverse complement strand
GTATCGGTATCGTATCGGCGAAAAGGCGTATCGATGCATCCCTAATTACAACCCTATTGAAAGTCTAAAAAAATGGTATAGTCAACATATAGTTAACTGTAAGACTGTAAGATTTAAACAAACATATTGTAAGAATGCTTATCTCTCGAGGGTAGTTATCTTACCGCTTCGCAAAAATAATGTAATCACGAAATAAACATTTCTTAAACTTTACTAAATGCTGGTTTTAATTCAAATAATTTAAATTTGTATGCAAAAGTGACTTCGTGGAATTTCACACTTTAAAATTAAAACTTACAACGGTCCAACCACAACATTGGCGATACGGTATTTGGTAATCTGGAACTTGTTGAAATTTTGATTTTTTTTTCCCTCCATGATACATCTTACATGCCTGCCACTTGACGTCTGGATGGTTTGAAGGTTACTTATACAAAACAGAGCCTGAAGTGTTCAAACGAGATAAACAAATTGCTTTCGTAAATATGTTTAAAATTATGGCTAAAAATAGGGGCATAATTTTTAACACGCTTGTATAAGCTTCACCTGTATGTTTTTATCTAAACGACTTATAAATTAGACTCGATTTTCACCCGCTTAAAACAAACAGATTGAATTCAAATAATATGCACTTATCAAGGTTCGGCGACAATATAATAATTTCATGAGTTGTTAAAAAGCCTATTTTTAGTTATTTTTTCATTTTTTCACATTTATTTATGAAAAAGTAAAATTTGATATGTCACATATAAAATTACGAGTAATTAGTGCATAAAGAGGTCTCCGGATTATTGAACTAGTATTGATAACATGTTAACCAACTTCAATTGAAGAAATCCATTACGACGTCTTTCGTGCCAATAACTTGATAACTAGTTGGTCAGATGAGCAATGCTGTGAAACGAGAATTGATCGATTGTATTCATCATAATATCTATAGAAGAAAAATTTAAAAGATTGAGTAAATATATCCAAAATTATATTCCGTGCATAATGGAATGAAGAAAAAATGTTGCACCTCGATTCTTTTAATATCCTTCAAGTCAAATACAAATGTTTTTGGGTAAAACCTGTAGCATATATGTATAGGTAAATAAGATATCACTAAAGCAGCCAAATTCGTGAAAACTTAAAACAGTTTTGAGAAATCTTATAAATATTTATGTTTATTGTATAACATTGAGAGCTTTATAAAAATGTAACGAACATACATTTTTGATGAAAAAATAATATAAAATAAGCCAAAGGAATGTCACCTTCACCGGATTCTCAAGACATTGTACTTAATAAAGTTCAATATAAATAAATATATAGTTCAACGTGGATTCACACGGAAAGTATCTATCGTTAATGTTTATTATCATAATATTAAAACATTAAAAAATGTGTAGTGAGAGATACTTCCGTGTTTTACGGCATTGAACTTTATCAAAACACATGTATAGAGTATAGACTGGTGTAATTATTTCGGGCGCCGTTCTCAATGGACCATATGTCTTGTACTAAATGCGGTCATCATTTATCGTGACGGCATGCTTTACTGTTCTTGTTAATTAATAGTTACGAGAAAATAGCGATTACGCTTTCAATACGCATGTATGTTAAATACTGATAGATAATAATTAAGGGATTATTGTAGAAATTGTGTTGCAAAATGGTAACCAAATTACATTCAGGATTTTGCGGCCACAATTTAAGTTTTCTAATACGTGACCTTTTGCTTTAAATCAGATGATCGATAAAATATGTTATTTTATGAAGGGTTTTAGTCGTAATAGCACTTTTGTAGATTATTTCCACGTTAGCTGCATTCACCTGTCGCACGAGTATTTTAACGACTAATAGAAATAGTGTAATTAGGTGCACACACCTGCCGTTGTTAAGTTCAAGTTTATTTAATTAATGGGTATGATATAGAATTTACCAGACAACGGACACTTTTTATTTATCACGTAACATTAAAATATTCCATAACAAGGTCTACTCACGGAAGTAGCTAAATGTGTTCGTCTACATCTTGACATCATAATCTTTTGCAATAAATACCGAAGCATTTCATGAATATAACATAATATTCCAATGAATCATGCCGATCTAATTTGACCAACACAGACGTCTTCGACACCAGTATTGAATTTGCATTATGCATGCGCATTTCCATATTGCACATTCCATGCGCGCCAAATTAGGTACGAAACAATTCCCATTACATTAATTTCTTCAATGATCCTTGCACGTGGATGGTATAAATTGACGTTTTAAATTTCAATATACTCGAATGTCAATGACGCTGTTTGAATTTGTGGGGGCGTTGGCCGTGGAGTTTGCATGTGTTTAACGCGCCACCGCTTCTATACGAGCTGTCTCATTAGCTCCCTCCGCGAATTCTTTTGCTTTTATTGCGTCTGTTTAGCCCTTGCAAATGGGAATGTAAGCACAAAGCAATTGTTGTCGGCGATAGATATAATCTATGACTAAAGCTCCCTCAGTTGATAAATGATTTTATTACGGACGTTTAAATCAAAGTGGCAATTAGCGTGGATCCAAGAAGGAGGAACATTAAAAGCTTTCAGCTTGCTTACACGCTTAATAGTCCCGCATATATAAATATATGGATCCTATAGATAGCTGATATCCTAGAGATAGCTGGTGACAATATTTAAAATTAAAATAGTAAAAAATAAATCCTTATTTTAAAACTTGAAATGTATACTTAGGTAACTATACATAAATGTGAATGTCTCAGACGGTTCTTGGTCCGAACATCGACAGTTACAAAAATAAATAGCGCATAATTAGAATTTACACGGTAACAATCTTAACCAGCCGTGTTCTTCCATTTTGGCTTTTAGCCAGTCGGACAATCGGTATTCGTTTACAAGTGGATTTAAAGAGCCTGTGAAACTGCAGTATTCGCTACTCGGTGACCGTGCACCGGAAACATGGACTTATTGTTTGTTATGCCTTTTTGTGCCCGGAGCCTGCGTGTGTAGTGTCATTGTAACCTACGTTTCTTTATTTTGCTGCACTCGTTCTACGAACCACTTATTTGCACGGCTTGTATTGTGGGCTTGTGAACATATTTGCATGCATGTTGACTTTTATTAGTGTTATTAGTCCTTCGCTCAAGCGCTTAGTAACAATAACGAAAAGTATAGTTTGAATGAATTATTATGCTTCGTGTCCCGACGATCAAAATTGTGATCAAAATGCTTTAAATGAGGTTGATTTGTACAACGAAAATTTCTTTCGATGTCACTTTTATGTATCAGTTGATATAGTGACGTTTTCCGACATGCGTCAGACTATTTCTCGGGGCAATAAGTGATTGGATGGGTCAAGAATGCAGGAGGTATATGTTGCGGTCAGGGGAGATGTTGGACGTGACCGAGATATTTAAGTTATAATATAAATATTTATATACCGTTATTATGCCTGTTATAAACTAAAGTACGACACTGTTAATTTCCCTTTTGGATAAAGAATTTAATGTTTTTTTAAAATAGTTTTCAACTTTGGATAATTACTAGCGAGTTTTTGTTGTCATTATTAAATTCAAAATTCGTTAAATACAATGTGCGATTAGGATGCGATAACCAAACCTTTTTACATTTTTTGTTTTGATATCATGACGTGTATAAATAACATTAACACTAAACAAAAAGTACACGAATCGGGGGAAAATTCTTGGAAAACGAATGTGAACACTTATTACTGGGTGACTCATAAATACAATCTATTTAGTTAGCGTATTAGCATACACAGTCAAAATAAATATCTACAATTTTTTAGTTTATTTATTTATTAAAACTTCGACAAATATGAAGTCGGTTATAAATTTCATAGCATTGTACTACATAAATATAATAAATGTACTCAATCAATAAATTTATGTATTAAGTTTGTTTTACTCAATTGTTTTTCTTTTCAAAATGAACACCATTATTTATAATAATATGACATTATTGATAATAAGTGAAAGGCTTTACTTGATATTAAATTCCATCATGGGATACCTATCTAAGATTAATAAAAAAGAGTTAAATTACCTTTTTGTTAAACCGTTCACTAATAAGTTTTATATAATTACACAAATAGGAAGTTATCTGGAATACAAAGTACGCGACACAGGTTGTTTTTCTCGGAATGAAGTATGAAGGTCGCATTTGTCTGTCACACTGTTGTCGTATTTCTAAGCAAATTCCTCGCGAATTACGTAAGTTGGTATATCCTCATTAGTAATAGATACCTACAACCATAAAAACAACGCTATCAATTTTAAAAATAGCTTTTTACATCTTTTACATAAATCGTATTTCATATTAAAATATATGTACGGCATAGTTTAGGACTTAGGTAATTACATAACACAAAGTTTTCGTTTCTTTTTCTTTATATTGTAATGAGAAGTTCCTATAATTAAAATTTCAAAGATTTGTAAAAGAACACCCTGCTTGGTACCTTCAATCACCTTTCACTATGAAACTTGCATAATGCGTGAATGCAATTGTTCTTGGCCTAGATTCAGAAGATATGTAACAGTGATGCATTTACATCCATTATTATTTATTATTCTGGTTGTACGAACCGTTTTGTACAAATCATATTTTATAATTTTATCACGACTTCATTAAGGGTCCGAATAAGAGACAAAGGAAAGTTTTAATGAGTCTCCGTGGAAACTTAATATAGCACTTTGAATCGACTTTCATCCGAATTAAGTTTGTAAATATCACAAGTTCATACGAAAATGGCTGAGCCGATATTAGAGTTGGCAGTCGGACGCGCCGCAGTCACAAATATCACTGGGCCACTAATACAAGCAACATTTAGGCCTTAGGGAATAAGAGCCCACAAGGAGTTGACACTGTTTCAATAAGTATTTCTGTTACGCAAAAACATGCCGTTATAACAGTAATATCAACTCGTTTCACAGTAACATAAATTATAGTTTTAGTAGGTAGTTATTAAGTTTAAAAAAATATGATTATTTCACATTTTCTATACAAATGTAGCGGCTCGATCCGAGGCCTTATATAAGATAATAATCTTGAGTAGAAGAAGCGTTCCAAGAAGCTTTCGTTCTTGCTTCTCGGCATATTATATTCGAGTAGTCTAGCACAGAGCAAGTAATATAGGAAGAGACGGCACTCAGTACTTCGATTTCGAGCTCACGCACACATATGCATGCCTTATCTACCCGTGAATCTTATATACCAACATAGAGAAGTTCACGTCAAAAATGACCAACATTGCTACCAACATTTGAAAATTTACGTTGCTAGTGATGTCCCTTTAGGAGTACTAGTATCGATAAAACTTCATATCGATATCGATAAAATTATCGATGCTCGGTACAACACTACTAACTCTCATTCATAGTTTCTTATTCAAATTTATAGGAAGGAAAAATAAAACATCAACAATGTAGATCAATAAGTTTATTATGTATAACATTTTTATATAATATTAAAACTCACTGTTAACACCAAAAATGAATAATTTCATTTGAATTTTACTGAATCTTTAATTAGGCATGTAGGATTTAATTCGGCTTCAATAGTAACTATGTGAATACAACTAGATTCACATTTTATTCTTGTCCTTGAAATGTTTAGTGGGATTTCTGTTGGATAATCTCGTTCTAAATTTCGATTCCAATATTATATTAGGTATGCATGGTTGCCGTTCGGTTCGCCATATTGGAATTATACAAGAAGAGTCGTTGTTTTCTTTGCACATAATAAAATCTCCTCTCCAATTGATTCTTCAGCCAGAACATGTATTAGAGAAATTTTCTCATAAATTGTTATGTAATTATTATAATTTATCCTCCTTTATGAACAGTCATTGGGTTACATATTGCAAATATTGATTCGCAATCACAATCATTTACACATAACACTTTTTTCACTTTTGGCAGAAATAACAACAAATTGGAAGAGCAGGCTCAGTTAAATATATTTGGGATAATTCAATGTACAGTTAATAGCCGAGTAAATAACAAAATCTACGATATACGACGAACAAATTTTGTAAACAATCCTCTTGCTCTATCCGAAAACAAACAATAAACGCCATTTTGAATTCAAATTTCATACAACAAATCAACATCAAGTTGTCTATGACCATTGACAAGAAATCGAAGAAAGAAATAAATAATTTATTCATGTACCAAGTTAAAACTAAAATGTACAAAAATAAGGTTAAAAAAAAAGAAGAAATATTAATAAATAATTAAAACTAAATTAATTTTAAAACATAGATATTATTAAATCGGAGATGCCAACATTAGAAATATTTTTTATTTTTTCTAAATGGTGGCAAACTATATTCACGATTAGCTTTTGGAAAAGTACAAAATAATATGAACTCACAGAACAGTAAAGTAGATAGAAGTGTGATGTGGGCGTGGCCCACGTGTCACTTGTAAGGTAAGATCACCTAACTTGCTCTCAGTTGTGCGCAGAAAAATATTCGAGTCGGTTGTCAGCTGTCAAACCTTTTTTCCATATTTATTCATTAATTAGGACGTGTTGTTCGGTATTAGAGTGCAAAAATGATAGCAGACGAAATAATATCAGCAATGGAGGCATTTCATACCATCGGTAAGTCTTATTTTTATTTATTTTACATATAATATTTTATGTTATAACTTCGCTTGTAATTTGTCAAAATTGTATACAAATATCTAGTCAAAATGAACCTTAATCCGTAAGAAATTAGTACTATTATAGATTGAACAGCAAACAAGAATTTCTGGAATATTATTGCAATAAACAAACGAATGTCGCTTTAGTGATGCTTGTGGCGCATATCGACAGTATCGATACTTTAGAAAAGACAAACATTATAAATATTAAATTTTATTTTATTTTTCCTTAGCTTTCATTTGTCGAATTTATTTATAGATTTCCCAAAGAGGCTAATTTAAAAGAGAAATGGATAAATGCAACGAGACGAGTTAACTGGATGCCGAACAGCACTAAGCGGTCTAACAAAGGCCACCGATACAGCAAACCTACGGCAGTTCCAAGATTTAAAATAATGCATATTTTCTGTTTGTATTTTGTAAATATAGATTAATACTATTCTATTCCGTTTTTTATTTAATAATAATAATATAAAAAGACGTACTTAGTAGTAATAAACATACTCCAAAATGTGACACATTATACTATACTCATATAATAGAAAGAAAAAAAAAATACACAAAAAATATTTATTTGTGAATTATCGATAACAAGGCTGACATCCCTCAGGGCATAGCATCAGATAAAAATCAAGTTAATGTCATTAATGTTGAGTGACACAAATTTCAACCTTATCTCTATGTGTTGAGGTTCAAAGTTATATCTATCGAAAACTAACGCCCTCTGTTGTGGAGTAGCTGGATGTTTTCGAATTTGGAATTTCTGTGCAATGAGAAACAAAACAGCTAATATACCTAGGGATGTTATACTAAAATAAACCGTAACATGGTGCGTTAGGGTACATATTGAAATGCTGAATTTATAACCTAAGTCAGTTTTTACTCAAATTAAGCTGTCCAATCAAAGGCATAGATTACTTGTAGTGTACTGTATAACTATCGGTTTAAATGTGTGGGTTTGGCGACACTGGTTTTCATAGTAATTATGACATTATAGCACTTCTATTTGTTTTTAATGTTCTGTGTATGAACTCTATATCAATGGAATGAAGTTTAAAATTGCTTGATAGTGTAAGCCTAACCAAAACGATGTTCTAAGTGTCGGCCCACTGTAGTCTAGTAAAGTAAAATATAACTTGACAAGGTTTTTTTAGAATTGTCAAGACTTTTAAAACATAAGGAGATCCCAAGAAAAGGTCATATTTTAAAATTCCGTCACATTTATAAAATGAAAGGGCAGTATTATTACGAAAGTAATCATCTCAGCTTTCTATATAATATATGAAAACGACACCACTTACTCACTGGAAAACCGCCAAAATAAATAAAATTTATTTACTTTTGGGCTTTGTAGAACGATGACCTTTGTCTATTATGAAAGACCGTAAAACGGTGATAAAATATGGATACCAAATTTATTTTATGCACATATTTTATGCGTCTACACTACAAATATTAATATTTAATTACAATTATGAATTTTTTAATAAATGTAAAAACTGATAGAAAAATATTGCCCATCCGTATAGTTGATGGGACTCGAAGCGGTCAGTTTAAAAATGGGTAGGTAGATATTATTTATAGATTGGCTTAACTACATTGTCCAGGCCATTAGACGATAGGATGTCGCTAACCGCACGATAATGACGAATCTATTGTGAGCCTCGTGTGTGACAGTAAATTGTTATCTTTTTGTACTACAGTACTACAAAAGTAATAATGCGCATAGAAATCTTCGTCACTGTTCGGCAACTGTCATATTCCCGGAGCTTCCGAAGACGATATGTATATAGAGTGGTTAAATGCATTTTCTTCATGCATAATTTAGTAAAATTATGTGTTTTGTGCTAAAAGAGATTAATATTGATTTGTAAGTAACGATTTTATTTCGATAATATCTTGTATGTAAATAGCGAGGATAAACCCGTGATTGCAAATATATCTTTGTTGGATTGATATAATTTATTTATTTATTTTATTTATTTATTTTTCATTTCAGAACAAAAGACACGTATACATAATAACATAGTACTCTGCCAAACTGTAAAACAGTTTGTTGGCAGATGTAGCTCCATTTTACAAAATAATGTACTTCCATTTTACTTATAAATATATGAAATTTACACTACACTTTAATTTAATTTAACACTTTGATATTCTATCTAATTGGAAAATTTTGTAGTACTTTTAAAGTGTATAGAAGAATGGTGTAATGGAAGAAAATACGGTTAAAATAACACAAGGTTTATATTGTATAAAATATGGTTTTCAAACACAGGTTTATATATTGTAGAAATCTAATCATTAAAATCTCAGTTCAAAAGTATTTACAGTACTGATCATTCCACAATATTATGAAAATTACAAAAAAATTAAAATAAAACAATCAGAATAAGGGATTTTCTTTATTTCTGACATTGTAGATACATCGGAACTTCCATTATGCTCTTCTTCATTTTCAATTTCCCTACTGCTATCACCTGTGTAAATAATCATTTCATCGAAAAATTCACCTTTAAAAACAAAACCAAGAAAGGTATGTAATAGCAGCTCTATATAATTCAACTCAGAGAGAACACGTGCAGTCACCACCAATATATAAAGACGACTGACGGATTTTATACTGACAGGCTAGCGTCACCTACCGCCCGAATTGTTTTTGATTGTATATGACCGCAAATTGACTTCTATTTCTTTTGAACAGGGTGTAAACTGCAAGTGCATTGTTTAGGGCTCTTACGATTCAATGATTCGGGTGTATACGGAAATACGACATTATGCGAAGATCTGTATGTGCATTATTAATTTTGGATTACTGTACATAGCTATTATGTGACAAAAATACACCTGTAGTTTTGCCCATTAAAACGTAACGGTCAAAGGTTTTAAAAAGCTGTAAGTCAAAATGTGAAGTTCCTTTTCCTTTGTGCTAAGGAGCAATCTGCATGTTGCATTTAGGTTAAGGCATGTAGGTCAACCTTTCTTAACATTAGCTAAACAATTCTTGCAAAGAAATTGGACCAAGTCCTTGTCTATAAATCTCTTCACTAGTAAACCGGAGAAGAATCATTAAAATTGTTATAATTTCGCAAATATTATTTTATTGGTTAAAACGTTAATTACTAACAATCCTTATTATTTCGCAATATTGTTTGAATGAAAAGTGTAATGTTTCCCAACATTACTGATGTTGATTTCAATGTATAAAGACAATAGAGGAAAAATAATGCCGTTGTTTCGTGTACGTCAGCAAAATACCTAACACACACATCCGTCTAGTTTATAAATGCAAAACAACACATTACCTAGATCTCTCTCAATGCACTGGACACGTTTGATATACCGCGCTTCATTCTAGCGATCTAAAATATTTCTATTTAACGTTGCAGTAGCTTAATGATTTTTTATTTATTTATTGTTATTGGCAAACTTGCAACGAGCAATTAATCGTTATGTTAAAATTAGATAGTCCGTAGTATATGGATAGAAATTTTTTATCAAAATGAAATCGTTCTATGTTAATTTATTTTATAGAAACAGAGCACAATCGAAAGACTTTGCGAAATTGAAACTTAGCCCGGGGAAAGTGAATTAATAGGGGAAAGTATTTAAGGATTCTTGATCACG
>CAJQZM010018886.1:0-12413 GCA_907164665.1 Colias nastes | reverse complement strand
TAATCAAAAATGTATGGAGGGACAGGCGGAACATCCACCTTAAACAACGTTTGAATTGTACCTAAAAGCTCTAAATATAGCACAGGATTTCATTCCATACAATAGGTATCTAGTGAATGCAAATGGCCAATCCATTCCCTTTTTAGACTCATTCAGTGGCTAAAATAGATGGATCTGTGTGAAGTTAGCTGCATGTGCCTAATACCGTGAAATATGTGGTAATTGGTACCTATGTATAGTATTCCATTATTCTATACTTATACTTAATATTATAAAGCTGAAGAGTTTGTTTGTTTGTTTGTTTGAACAAGCTAATCTCAGGAACTACTGGGCCGATTTGAAAAATTCTTTCGGTGTTAGATAGTCCATTTATCGAGGAAGGCTATAGGCTATATATCATCATGCTAAGACCAACAGGAGCGGAGCAATGCGGGTGAAACCGCGGAGCACAGCAAGTCCTAGAATATAGATATAAGATACTTAAGTTTTATCGTCACTACATAGTATAAAACAAACTCGCTTTCTCTGTCCCCATGTCCCTTTGAATGCTTAAATGTTTAAAACTACGCAACGTATTTTGATGCGGTTTTTTTTATAAATAGATATAGAGTTATGGAAGAGGAAGGTTTTAATATATAATTTATTAGGTTTTAGGCAAAGCGGCCGAGGCCGCGGGCGGTAAGCTAGTATAATATCTATAATATATGAATCTTAAAATGTGTTGGTAAACGCAAAAAGCGAGAACGGCTGAACTGATTTCGTTAATTCTTCTTTTATAATACTCCTTGAAGTACGAGGATGGTTCTTATGGAGAGAAAACGTAAACGTGTACCACGGGTGAAGCCGGGGCAGACCGTTATTGATATACCTGACTAACGCATACAATCTAAATAAGGTATACTGCGTATCATCATGGTAAGATAACTATCATCAAATTGATGTTATTTTATGTCATTTTTTGCACGCGTTTAACCTAAGTACCACAATGCTCGATTTAGCACAAAAGATATTTTAATTTTGGACAAATTATTTTACTTATGTAGTTTACCTACTTTTGAAGTATTTTTATAATATTATGAAGTATTCTAATTTCTAGCCTTAATTTAAAATTGTGATGAAACTTACCAAAATACTTAATAGTATTATCAGAAAAATATCCATGTAGACTTCAATTTCAATGATTATTATTTTATTATTTTCAAACTCGAAAAAAAGTTTTAAATATCGAACATTGTAATTATTTTTTAAACAAATGCGCCGAGCTTTTTTTTTTTCAACTTGCCATAATTGAAATTAGGTCAATGACAGACAATAATTCGAATTAATTAAAAAAAAAACAAAAGTGAATAGGTCCTATTAATTAAGTATTAATTATTGTTATATAACAGTCACATTATTTCTCTCTATTACTTTTATTTAGGGCTGATTTTTCAATCCTTGCTTAAAACTTATTCATCGAATAACGTATTGAACTACCATTTCAAAAATGTATTGTAATTGTCTACGGACAATTACAATCTTAGAGTATATATACTATCTATAGAGTGATAACAACCAAGTGGGAACAGTAGGCACAGGTGGGAACAACACGACGTTCCCGCCGCGAGCGCTCGTAGTCGTGGTTGAGTGCTGTCGAAGTGCGTTGCTCTGGAATTTTTTTCATATTTACGAATAAACACGGTGAAATGTGCAGTTCTATCTTGCAAAAACGATACTAGAAAATGCACAAAATTGAAATCCAGTATCACATTTCATCAGTAAGTCGATTGTTATACTTATTTTTATGAAAATAAATCTAGCATCGCGGGGGTGAAGGGGAGGTGGAAGGCGGACACGCGCAGGGTCGCTCGCGCGCCTCACTGCCGCGGCCGCCACGTGATCGTAGTGATGTGACCTGTCACCTGACCAACGCTGTACTCGATATAAAGTTTACTAGAAGAACTATATTTTAACAAATTATTTATTTAACTTTAAAATTAAAACTCTTTTAAAAATTTATTATAAATAAATTTGTGATGTGTTTTGTATGATACACTTTCTAATATTATGAATGAGAATGTATTACTTATAGTGTAAATGTAAAGTATGTAATGTTACGATATATTTTCTGAACCGCTAAATTGATTTTGAAGATTTTGATAGTAGAATGGATAAAATTAAATAAAAAAAATATTAATATTATTTATTATATTATCATTTTAAATTATTAATTATTTCTTATTTTTATTTAACATTTTTAAAACATTATTATTATTTTTTGATTTATTATTAAAGAAATAGCACTAAACCCGATGTTTTATTTATATTAACTTTATTATTTAAAAAGTACTCACGTTTTTCTGATATTCCAATTAAACATATTTTTTTAAAGTACTTATAATTAATACAAGAAATATTCAAATGGAATAAACAAACTTTATTCAGTTGGTAAACAAATTTAAAATTACATATTTATACTTTATTCATATATTTTTCCTTTAATAACTTATTGAACATAAAATTTACTTATGATACATATTTATTTACATAACTTATCGATAGTTCAACACGCAATTGATACCTACCCATCCCTATTTGTCACACACACATCTATATAATATCTATAGCTCATCTGCCTACGATGT
Source organism: Colias nastes (assembly GCA_907164665.1). Classification (NCBI taxonomy): domain Eukaryota; kingdom Metazoa; phylum Arthropoda; class Insecta; order Lepidoptera; family Pieridae; genus Colias; species Colias nastes. The sequence goes on along the minus strand of CAJQZM010018886.1, from coordinate 9,789 downwards.
GCACTGAGCAATTTGTGCAATACACGCGCTCTATACTATTGTAATAATATATACTCTAAGATTACAATACATTTGTTGTCACCTGTTGTCACCTGTAAACTGTCAAATACGTTTGACAGTTTACAGGTGACATTTTAATATGTTCGTGTTATACTTTATTGGACGGATAAATTTTAACCAAGGATTAAAAAATCGGCTCTTACATTACTATACCAAATGTATACAACACGGTAACCACAACAACGTTTAAAAACGGTTCTATTAAAAAAAAATACCGCTTTTTGCCGCCTTTACAAAATTGGCGGCAAAGTACGTCAGTGTTCACATCCGATCCAATTGTCACTCGTCTGTGAGGAAATCAAGTGATATCGCCGCAATGATTCAATTTGCTGGCTACTTTTTAAACCTTGGTAGAAACAGTGTCTATCTTTGCTTTGAACTCTGGTCTATCTTTGCCAAATCTTTGCAATACAATACAATAATCGAGACGACATTAAAAAAATAATTAGAATAATTTTTATATCAAAGTAGCTTTTTAATTTGATGAGAACTAATTAAATAATTAATATATGTGTAAATCTATACTAATACATATTATAAAGCTGAAGAGTTTGTTTGTTTGAACGCGCTAATCTCGGGAACTATACTGGTCCGATTTGAAAAATTCTTTCATTGTTAGATAGCTCATTTATCGAGGTGCTATAGGGTATATATCATCACGTTACGACCAACAGGAGTGGAGCCACGGGGGTGAAACCGCGCGGAGCAGCTAGTTTTAGATAATATATGGATAAAGACCTTACTCTACTTACTACCTACTTACTACTTTAGTACTTTTCTATGTCACGTTTATTATTAAGTAGGTATCCGTTTTAATTGCGATTTGTGAGTGTCGTTATGAAAACCTATAGTACTTAAGTCGATTTCTAAGACTTTTACTAGTTTATTATAAACCGATACTGTAAGAAATCTATATATTCTAATTAATATAATGCAATTAAGTATATTATTATCTTTATCAAAAGTCGTGTGGGATAAAGCGGCAAATGGGAGACATAAAATGTTATGTGTACTATTATAGGAGTTAAACAATATTTTATACTAGCTGTGCCCCGCGGTTTTACCCTCGTTGCTCCTCTCCTGTTGGTGGTGCGTAGTGATATAATATAGCCTATAGCCTTCCTCGATATATGGGCGATCTAACACCGAAAGAATTTTTCAAATCGGACCAGTAGTTTCCGAAATCAGCATGTTGAAACAAACTCTTCAGCTTTATAATATTACTAGCGGTCCGCCCCGGCTTCGCCCGTGGTACATATTTCGCAATAAAAGGTAGCCTTTGTTCTTTGTCAGCGTCTAAAGATTGTCTGTGCCAAATTTCATCAAAATCGGTTGAGAGGTTTATGCGAGAAAACCATATACCTACATACATACATAATTACAAACTTTTCCTCTTTATAATATTAGTATAGATAATTATAGATAGTATAGATAAGTAATATCAATATTTAAGTACCTATATACCTAGGTAGGTATAAATACCTAAGTAGGAACTTAGTGCAATTGCATTGCTTTTATTAATTTCTAGACATCCTATTTGAATGCAATTTAACAAATTACATATTTATAAAATACTAGCTTTCCACCCGCGGCTTCGCCCGCGCAGTCAAAGAAAAACCTGATAGTTCCCGTTCCCGTGGGATTTCCGGGATAAAACCTATCCTATGTCCCCGGGTAAAAAGTAGCCTATGTCCTTTCTCGGGTATCAAAATATCTCTATACCAAATTTCATGCAAATTGGTTCAGTAGTTAAGGCGTGATTGAGTAACAGACAGACAGACAGAGTTACTTTCGCATTTATAATATTAATAATTAGTATGGACTAGCGGTCCGCCCCGGCGTCGCCCGTGGTACATATTTCGCAATAAAAGGTAGCCTATGTTCTTCCCAGGGTTCTAAAGATTGTCTGTGCCAATTTTTATCAAAATCGGTTGAGAGGTTTAAGCGGGAAAGCGTAACAGACAGACAGACAGAGTTACTTTCGCATTTATAATATTAGTAGGGATAGTTAGTGTTAGTAAATAGCCATTTCAATATAACATAAAGAAAAATCAAATCATTAATTAATTGAAACGGAAACTAAGCTCTCGCGGAAATATCTTTGATAAATCTTGCACTAATTAATGAATATATATTTTTAGCATTTTCAATAAGGCAAATGGATATCGCTAACGTTCAGTATAAAGAAATATTTCTGTGATACAATAGATATATTTGACCCTTGACATTTCAAGCGCGCAACAGTTTTCCTTTCCGAACGAAGCTGTTACATACGCCTTATGAAATTCGCGCTATTTTTGAATTCGGAATCGATTTGTTTTTTTGTATAATTCTTATCTATGGCCAGTTCAATTACATCCATAATTACATCATTTTCTTCAATCAAAAATATTATCGATTTATCGATTTTTACTAGATAAAAATAAAAATTCACTGAAAATGAAAGTATGCGGGTACCTAATTACGAAAAAAATATACCTACGCGTTTTTCTTATATCAAAAGAAGTAGATAGCACAAAATACATATTTGATCTTACCATCTTTATTATAATCCGCGTCAACCGTGGGCGCGGAGAACTTCAACCCTTGCGTCGTCCTGTTCATTTCTTCCACATCAGCTGCCGTCACAACCCTGAAGCCCAGCCCATGGCTTGAGACTGTCGAATTCCACTGCCACATGCACATATCCATAGATCCATTCATTAGTTCAAAGTTACAAAACACACCAGTCACTTGCGGCACGTATGTGTTCTTCGACAGCGCCTCATACGCGGGATCGCCCCTACGCAACTCCTTCATCTTTTTCGCCAAGGAGTTGGTATCGTTATCGCCGATTGATTTCTGATTGGTCGATACTGCGCCCTCGTTATCGTTCATCATGTTCTCGTGCGCGCTCCTCGGCCCCAGCTGCAGCAGCTTGGTGATGTGCTGCTTCCCGCGGCGGCGGCTCTTCATCTCCTCACTCCGGTTCATGAGGTTCGACAGCTTCTGGAAGGAGCCGCGCACGGGCTCCGGCGCCGCCGACCTCGACTTTTGCTCCTTTTTCGCCGCCAGGGCCGTCTTCGCTTTGTCTTTCGCTTCGAGATCATACTGCTCCGCGCCCACGGTCGCTACCACGGCGATGAGGAGGAGGAACCTTACGAACTCCATTAGTGTCGTCTTTATAGGGGTATCGCGTGGGCTCCACTCAGCGCGGCAGGCTTTGCACGTACAACGATTAACATTTTCCTCATCAAATATATCGTCGAAACGGATCATCGGGCTCGGAGTGTCCACATTAGTTAGCGAAGACTGTCGCTACTCACGATAAATAACGTTTTGTTGGAATCCCGCCAGTGCGGAACGTTGTATCGAAACATTAACAACATAAATGTGCACATTTTACACAAAACAACGCGGACTATTCCAATAAAATTAGCACAATCCTTCTGGCCTCCATGTCCCAGGAAATCTCATAAATGGACGACGACGTAGGGACGTCGAAATCGCGACACTCAACCCGCACGGCCACTTCAACGTCTTTTAACAATTACGCGGACGATGAAAACACTTTTACTGATATTGTGAGATTTATTTCTATTTTTCAGGTCTAAAATTACGTTTTAACTGGCCTGTAAAATATAAGCCGATATTTCCACTCCCGTGAATGCAGCGCCGCGACGGGAATTTGCGGAACTAAGCGGCCGTGGACCGAAATAATCATTACTTTAGATGCGATCTTGAAGGAGCGAAGGGATGCTGCGCAGGTGACAACTCGTGTACAGCGGATTCCCGGGCTTTTTGCGCAGAAAATCGCTGCGTCAAACACCGGAAATAGTATTGGCCAACACGGTATCAGTGCTCACGTGAGACATCGCTGATTGGTCGGCTCAATGTTACAGAAGCATTTATTGGCAGGAATAAAAAATGCCGCGAAACTAAACCAATAGATTCGCAAACCGGAAATTTCATAGGACTCCCTGTTGGAATATTTCCTTGCAGATTGATTTACGTGAACGGCAGGCTGCCGTTTACTTCTTTATTAACTACGGAAATTCAATAAAGGACTGTTCTCTGATTCAATCCGACTTTTTACTGTACATTTTTAGAACGATTTGAACGCCTGCTATGAAAATCAAGCAATAAAACATCAAGACATTAACAATTTTTTGCTCATTCAATGTAAAAATAAAAGCGTCTAAAAGCTTAATTCATTATCAGAGTTATAACTTCATTATTAATTGGCCGTAATTATATTAGGGTGTAAAAGGTTAATGTCCAGTGTCCACGATCCAGACAACAATAGATTGACACAAAATTAAATTCACGACTACGTTCTGAAATAGATAAAAATTGTCTGCTTGCAATAATTACAACAGAGTTCTATTAATTTCATTTACTAGAAGAAAGGAATAAATTTAATTTGATCATCTTTAAAATCGTGTTTAAAACAATGGTTAAAATGATCAAATACTACGCAAATAATCAAATTATCCCACGTATTAATTACTTGTCAAGCTGTCAGTAATGACAATTGACATTTGGGGCGAATTTCAGAACGCACGGCACAGCACCACTCCTTGTGGATTATTTTGGTTTGGTCGACATTTCTTGTTGGCCGTATCAGTAAATAAGAATTAATTAGTTGTGAGAAATAAGAAACCCCGTAATATAGTCATAATGTGTCATTTTTATGAAGTGAACTCCTTTGTGCGTTATACTCTGTGAAATTTTGGATTTTTCAACAATTGGAAGGTAAGTAATGCATCCCGTTTGTTATGACTAATGAAAAATAATTAGAAAAACGGACTAATTCTTAGTGAAAGATCGCGGCATCCGGCTTTAGTGTATAAAAACTATTTTTAAACAAAGATTAAAGAATATCGCCGTCGATTTGAATATGGAATTCTTAATTTGAATCGAAAAAAATAAACATTTTTATTTCATAGTTTTGTACGTTGTTTTAAAAAAACGTAACAAATAATGAAGAAAAACAATAACAATTAATCGAACGTTATCGCTATTGACGATAAATATGTAAGTAACAATTTAAGCATCTATAATAAATCGACAAAGGGCCTGTTAACTATATATTTTTATCAAGACATCTGTCAATAAAAACTTGTTTACATTAGAATTTATTCAATTAACATCCATATTTGTGTAAATTCGTACATTCAATTCACGTAAAATATGTTACCTATTTTGTACATTGCAATTCCAATTTTTATTCTATAAGGCCTGATTTTTCTATCCTTGGTTTAAAATTCATCAAGTAAATATTTATCATATTATATATAAAGCATTTCACAAATGTTTTCTGTTAAATATTAGAGATGTATACGATATTTTCATTGTATTATGTACTACTTTCTTTCAATGGACATGTTTTAAGCATTATTGAAAAGTCACCCCTTAGTAATTTCTATACAGATAAGGCTTTTTTTGACAACATTTAATTTTATATCGTACTAGCGTTCCGCCCGCGGCTTCGCCCGCGTTTAAAAAAAAACCCGCATAGTTCCCGTTCCCGTGGGATTTCCGGGATAAAACCTATCCTATGTGTTACTATATGCGTGCTAAATTTCATTTTTATCAGAAAGAGTAACAAACATACATACACATACATCCATTCTCACAATCTTTCGCATTTATAATATTAGTAGAACTTCTAATATATAAAATTCCCCTGTCACAATGTTAGTTACTATACTCCTCCAAAACGGCTGGACCAATTCTCATGAAATTTTGTGTGCATATCGGGTAGGTCTGAGAATCGGCTAACATCTATTTTTCATACCCCTAAGTGATGAAGAGTAAGGTAGAACAACGTTTGCCGGGACAGCTAGTATTTTATGAAGAGGCATAATCTTAATTTACTAGAAGTGAACAATAAATACTCTGAACAATTTTAGATTGCCAATAAAGCAATTATAAGATTATTTTATATCAGCAAATCAGATAAGAAGGGTTTTGCCATAATAACATAGTTAATTCTTAGTAATTTATCATTATTTATTGATGAAGCGCATATTTAAATACCTTCTATTGTTTTTGTATAACTGGTTTCCGCCCCCCGGCTTCGGCCGCTTTTTATAAAATCTAATATATTATAATATGCCATTGCAGACTCCTGAAAAACAGTTTAACTATATTAGGAGCCTGGGTCATTAAATTTATAAAGCAAATTATGGTGGAAAATAAACGATTTATTTATTTTATTGTGTTGAACCACTCTATCTATTTAGAATTCGCAACAAAATACTTTGCATTGTTTTAAAGATTAAAGCATACATAGGGACATAGGGATAGAGAAAGCGACTTTGTTTTACACTAGGTAAGGATATTATAGTGTAATGTTGAATTATTTTTTACTAGCTTTCCGCCCGCGGCTTCGCCCGCTTTGTCTAAAACATAATAAATTATATTCTAAAACCTTACTCTTGAATCACTCTATCTATTTAAAAAAACCGCATCAAAATCCGTTGCGTAGTTTTAAAGATTTAAGCATACATAGGGACATAGGGACAGAGAAAGCGACTTTGTTTTATACTATGTAGTGATAATGTTGAATTATTTTTTATTACGCAGATGACGCATGCGAAATGCTGTTTTGTAGTATGTAAAATATTAAATTCAATTAGTTCTAATTAATTTAGTCATGTCTTTAAATCTTTGTGCTTAATATAATAACTATGCCGTGCAGCTATGCCATGTAAAATATATAATTACACTAGCGGTCTGCCCCGGCTTCGCTTGCGGTACATGTTTATGTTTTCTCTCCATAAGAACCATCCTCGTACTTCAAGGAATATTATAAAAAAAAGAATAACAAAATCAGTTCAGCCATTCTCGAGTTATGCGCTTACCAACACATTTTGCGATAAATTTTTATATTATAGATTTTTTTTCCTTAATAACATTCCATTTTGTTTATCTGTTATCTATGTGTTTATAATGATAATTGATAATTGATATTGTGTTTTCCAAGAAATATATAATAGATTTGATTTATTTTGCACTAGATAACATTCTTCTTGGAAAATAATTTTCTTTTTAAGGTTCCGAACCTCAAAAGGAAAAAAAGGATCCCATAAAACATAAATTGTATAGTTACAACATAATACAAAATAGGTTTGTTCGGAGCCCTTAGTGCGCGAATCCGACTCGCACTTGGCCGGTTTTTCTTTGAAAACGCAGGCGAAGCCGCGAGCGGAAAGCTAGTTGTATATATATATATATATTAATAAGTATAACTTTTGTTACATTCACCTATTCTTTATAAATGTTTAAAATTACCAAAAATAAACATTTAAAAGTTTGTTTCTTTCAAGGTTAATTCTATTTAAGTACAGTTGTTTTTACGTAGTTATTTACCGTTATTTTTTGTGTGAATTTTTTTTATTGTACATGCATGAATAGGGCAAAAGTGACGTCAATTTTGGCGCCAAAGTTTAAAATAAAAAATGTATTTCTAAATAAATGTAATCTTATAAAGAAGGAAATAACTCATTCAAAATTCTACTGATAGTAATTAGATTAGGTATAAGAATTTCTAGGAATTTCAATCTATACTTTTTTAAGTTTGTTTGTTTGTTTGAACGCGCTAATCTCGGGAACTACTGGTCCGATTTGAAAAATTCTTTCGGTGTTAGATAGCCCATTTATCGATGAAGGTTATAGGCTATATATCATCACGCTACGACCAACAGGAGTGGAGCCACGGGGGTGAAACCGCGCGGAGCAGCTAGTATAAGATAAAATACAATGATAATAATCAATAATATAAAGGAAATACATAAATCAGATTCTGACAGATATGGTTAACTTTTACAATATACATACGGTATATCTATCGATTTTCTGTGAAATGTGAAAATAATATTTCTGGATATTTTTAACCCAATTTCGTAAAACGTCAGAACGTTAATTTGGCACACAAATAGTTTACGATATACTTTCCGGTTAATGAATTTGTTTAACCCAGAGAAAACCGGGGCTACTTAAATATCGTACGTAACTACCTACGTAGCATAAAAAAGAGCGTGTTTGCCGAGCACACTTGTCAGTAGTGAAACTTCTTGGGCAAGATTCGAAGATACCAAAATCATCGCCTTACTCCATGACGAGACGGTATTGCCATGACGCGACCTTGAAATTTTACTCTCAACGCGCATAAAGAACGAACGTAATTTTAAAGATCTAAGCATACAGACACACAGACAACGGAAGGCGACTTTGTTTTATACTACGTAGTGAAAGCGTAGTGATATGTCAAGTTTTAAAGCGAGCGAAGCCGCGTGTGCAAAGCTAGTCCTATTTATCCTATCCTATCCTACTAAATATCCTACTAATAATATTATAAATGCGAATGTTTGTGAGGATGTGTATGTGTGTGTTTGTTACTCTTTCACGTAAATACTACTGAACCGATTACAATGAAATTTAGCAAACATATAGAAGGTAACTTGGATTAACACAGGATAGGTTTTATCCGGGGTTTTTCTTTGAAAATGCGGGCGAAGCCGCGGGCGGAAAGCTAGTAACTTATAAACCAATGTTCGTTAATACTATTTTTATATTGAAACACGTGAAGGGTCGTCATATGTTTTCCGGTAAAGCAGGTCACCTACATTCAACGGATCAGTGCTTATAAAATATTCTATGCCTTGCTTTAGTTTGTAAGACTAGGCGTGAGCCCCGGATTCGCCCGGGTAGATAAATAAGAGTAATAATGAACCTTGTGAAAGCGAAATTGAATGTAATCAAAGTTATATCTATAAATGGAATAGATAAGGTTATTCAAAAGAAACGATACAATAATGTTTTTGGAAAATCGATTTTCGATTCCCGGTGAAGACTAAGAAAAAAAATATCTCGGTCTTGTAGGACACAGAAGGCTGATCACCTACTTGTCCCTAAAGAAAAATCGATCAGTGCCCCTTACCCCACTAGGGGACCTGGGACTTAACTTTATCTGTAAAATAAAATCGTTCGGCAATTCATGTGTGACAAACATATAATATTACTTACTAAAGTTCGCAGTTTCACCGCATATTTTCCCTGGTGAAAGAATATTTAAATCGCTCCAGTAGTTCTTGAGATAACCGCGTTCAACGAAACAAACAAACTCTTCCGCCTTACATTACTACAACAACAAGTATAAGTATTATGTACATACTACATGTATTTGTATGTATGTTATGTTTATTTATCTTCAAAAAAAATTTTAATCCTAACGAGTAGTTCCCGTCATTAGCGCGTACAAACATACAAACTCCAGTTTTATATTAGTAAAGATGCAGATGGATGCACAATTTAAGCCGTCTAATGAGTCAAAGTGAATCGAATCTGATATTGTGACCTTGACCCTTGGAAGTGAGCTATCTCGTTGCATTTTTTATTAAAAACGAATTCAGGTTTTTTCTGACTAAGCCAAAAGGAGAGTTATTTTTCGCGTGGTTGTCTTTAATGTTATATTTTAGAACGTTTTTATGGAAAAAAAAAATGATGAAATAATATACTTCTAGTATATTAAGAAATTGTATTTACCCATTCTATTGGTAGTATACCAATTTCTTAGTATACTACTAAGAGACCATTAGAGCAGTGAGGATGGCGATTATGGACAAATTGAATAACTAAATAAATAAGATTATTGCACGCTCGCTTAGATTTTTTGTAAATACCCCCAAATTTTTAATATAAGTAATTGAAACAATGATTTTAAAATATTTGTTTTTATTCCAG
>CAJQZM010018882.1:0-21971 GCA_907164665.1 Colias nastes | reverse complement strand
ATGCATCCTCTAATAGTTAAGGCGTGTTATATGTAGGTACATAACATAGGTACTTTAAATTAGTAATTTTGTTATTTTGGTCCAAACTTTTTGCTGGTGGTAAATGTTTAAAATATGTAATGACGATTCGAAAACGCATCTAAAAGAAGTCTAATTGAATAAATAAATGTTTGAGTTTGTTTGAGAAAGCTGTGTTCAGAAAATGTTTAGGTATTTATTATATTTTTGTTTACCTACCGGCCCGTAAAATTAAAACTGTAGCTCTACCATGAGTTTACGCACACGATACTCGCTAGCGATTGTAGTAAGCGGTTTGTATAAAATTTCGTACAGCGCCCCTAGTGTGCCGTAGCGGAACTAAAAAGCCTACCATAAGGTGCAATAGTATACTACAGTAGATAACGTATAATAAACTATACATATACTACACTCGCTGATTATGAAATTAAAAACGTAAAAGGATTCGCACACTTTACAACGAGCGTGGTCACTAAATGTATAATACTCACGTAAAATTAAACACAAGAAAATATTAAAATTACAGTTATAAAATGCATCTGCCCCATATACGTATATGCCCCAAATGAAAGAGAAAGAAATAAGAAATTTATTAGTGTATGTTTGTATGTAACCGTCTCCTTTAGACTCGAATTCGACCCATTTTAAACGGACAGAATATTATGATATGATTCAAAGATATTTCAAATAGGTAATTTTGACAGACAACCTAGTCGATATATTCTCCTAATTATAAATATACATAAAGGTTTGGTTTCATCAAAAAACTATGAATGAAGTAATCCTGCGGTGGGATCTAGTACTATCTCAACGCGCCATAAGAGCAAACAAAAGAGCCGTTTTTCCATAAAACGTATTTTCGGCCCGAGCTGCAATTGTCCCTGTCGCGCTCTACGGGGGAGGCTTGAGGCATAGCGCGACAGCAATAGATAATAGGAAAACCTAATTTTGAATTCTCTCGCTCGTTTTGTTGGCTCTTAAGAAGTTTCATTTAAAAAATTGTTAAATAATTGTACCTACTTACACGTGAAATAAAAATACAAACATACACAAGACCTTATTATATTAGTGTGATTAACTGATAATATAAAATAACAAAAGATATCATAACGTTGTTTTAATGTCTGTTTGTGTTTGTTTAAGTGTGTTAACAAAGTGACGATTAGCTAATAACATAATAATTATAAGAGTTTTTTTTATATTATGTATGTAATATGTATAATGGAGTTTCGTACATTTTAATTATGAAATACTTGCTTTCGCTTCGCTTCGCCTGCGTTTTCAGAGAAATACCCGCATAGTTCCCTTTCTCCTGGGATTTCCGGGATAAAACCTATCCTATGTGTTAATCCAAGTTACCCTCTATATATGTGCTAAATTTCATTGTAATCGGTTCATTAGTATTTGCGTGAAAGAGTAACAAACATACACACGTACACATACACATACATCCATCCTCACAAACTTTCGCATTTATAATATTAGTAGGATAGGATAGGATAACATAGTTTATTCTTTATTATAATAATATTATATTAAATATATTTATTTTTTGAAATTTGGTATTGTTGTTGCTTTTGTACCCGACAGAGAATAAATGACTTTTTCGAGTATTTTTTTAAGCTATTGCATAGCTTCTACGCGGGCCTTGAGCGCGGGGACCGAATCCAGATTCCGTAACGAAAAAACCTCACGCTCCCCACTCCGACGGACACGGAGGTGTGGCTTGAAGGCATGCTATGCAATAGCTTTACCGCGGCAGTCCCCGAGTGCCACACGTCTTTTTTTTAAATATGTGCGGAGTCATATTATCAAGTCAAGGGCAAGAGAATTGTTTTTTATTGTTCATATGTAGGTATTTAAATTTAAATTTTAAGCCTATTTAAATATATTTTAAACCTTCTTTTCAAAATAGTTTTATCATAGTGTCAATAAAGTGTTGCAATGTTCTAACCAGTTTTATTGCTAATCAAAATGTGCAGGCGCAGTAATTTCATTTTGTATGTACGTTTAATTTTTTTTCTTTACTTCTGCTAAACATTTTGTGCACAATAAAGCATTTTTGTGTATTTGTTTATTCCTCTTGACCGCCTGATATATACGACTCTATATATTAAATGCAAGTTTCTATATTTCAAGGTATTGCATCTGTTGGTAACATTTTTTGGTCCTTTTGTTGTTTTTGACCAAAACTAGATGATAAACTCTATTTTTAATCATTAATTCTTGTACTTGTACTAGTACTTGACAGATAATATTATATAATTATAATTTTTACCTATTTAAAAATGTAGAGTGTAATAAGTATATTTGACATTATATTATTAACAATTAACTATTATTTATGACAAACTATAGCTTTCCGGCTCCGGCTTCGCCCGCTTTGTTTAAAACCAATTTAAAACCTAATAAATTTTATACTAAAACCTTCCTCTTGAATCACTCTATTAAAAAAAATCGCATCAAAATCCGTTGCGTAGATTTAAAGATTTATACATACACAGGGACATAGGGACAGGGAAAGCGACTTTATTTTATACTATGTATGTAGTGATACTTTACTAGAATATTACTCACCAATATACAATCATACACACACGAAATCGGTTAAATAATATTATGGTTCAAAGTCGAACACAAATAACAAGATCCTGTAATATTTTCATCATGTGTATTTGTTTTTCTTATCAAAAAGATTATCTATTATAAAGTTAATGTAATGAAAAAATACACACAGTTAAGTAATTTTTATGCAAACTATCATTGTTAGTGGTTTTATCGCCAAAAAAGGAAAAAAAATATTTTGGAATAAATAATAATTTTAAAGATTTAAGAAAATACCTTTTTACCTACCTACGGCAAGAGATAATTCTTAGTAAATGAAAAAAAAACTACATTATTAATACTTATGTTAGAAAGAGGAACATTTGTATTTTTATACAGAGTGACTTGTTATGGTGGGTTCAGACGTTTGCGTTCAAAGTGACATTCAACGAGCACAAGCACGGGCACAAGCAAATTACATGTCCCGCAGCCGGAGGCCCCAAAAGAAAACCAGATTTACTTTATTAACTACATTTATTAACTAAAGTGAGACTTTTACACCCATGTCTGCACGATGCAGACCGGAGTTAAAGAATGAATTTATACATTTTAATAATTATAAAGACATAAGCTTGGATGCTAACTAAGGGAAATCGCACCCACATTCTATTCCCGTGCGAACAGCGTATTCAGCAGTTTTGTATGAAGGCAGGGCCGTAACTCCTCCCGCCGAAGTTCAGCGACCATTTTTGAATTTTGTGAAAAAATGTTGCTGGAAGCTGGGGCTCATCTGCTCATCTGTGGTCCTCTATAAAGTATGTGTCGATCTGCGTCACATCGTGTACCAAATGGCCAAAATTAAGACTGCACCAACCAGAATTATGTATATAGGGATAGTGGTTTGATACATTACAGGATCCTTTTCTATAGCGATAGGGGTTTGCATTAAAACTTGCTATTGGATTTTGTGCAAATCTTCCAAATTAACTGAGTTGAGAATTGCGTATCTTGTATAGGTGTTTATTTCTAATGTCCTTGATATCTGTACCGCTTATCTTCAGTCAGTGGCTGTTCCTTAATTTTGTCATTTACATTATAGATGTTGAAATTCTCCGACTCGTACATACATCCAGTAGGTATATATGTAGTTAATAAGAATGTACCTTGGAGTATCACGAAGTCCTCTAGTTGCATTTATAGTGAGATTTTAGATGAGCGTGGTAAATATAGTAAGTAATGTATTATACTTCGGGCATTCAGCCTCTATGTACAAGAATGAGTTACTGTTAGTTGCTATATAGGGATAGGAAGGGATGAGGGCCTGCCTACTCTTATTTGGAAAAATAGCTAAATGAAATAAATCAAGAATATCTGTAACTAATGGAAATTTAAAAATTATTACAATTTGCTTATTTGAAAAGTAGTATCCAGGCTTAAGTATATTATAATATTCCCTATCTTTTAATTCTTATTATAAATGTTACCTAATTTCTTAATCATCTTCCTGTTTCCATCTAACATAGAATGATGATTAGCTAACTTAACGTATCTAATAAGATTATAGTGATTTAATTTTTTTAAGAATTGAATTAAGTAATGTAGGTAATTAAATGATTTTCCAATATCTAAGAAAGAATACTATGATGGCTATTTTAAATCATTAGATGATATATAAACTAAATGCTGATTTTTTTTTTGAGAAGCTTAAATGAAATTTTCATATTTTATAGCATCATTGCAACCCAAATTAATACCGGTAATACCTATGATGATCGATTTTAATCTTCACAGTCAGTAAAGCTATTACTAGCATAGTGTGTAAAGTTCGGATCATAATTATTATATGTATACCGATAAGGCGATTCACTATAATAATTGTAATACGAATAATTCTCGGAATAAAAGTCAGGGCCGTACTCAGGTGGATATAATTTATGCATATTCATTTCACTTTTGGGTTTGGAATTAAATTATTTTCTATAAATTTTACTAATTATTAAAAATATTTTTCTTCTGTAAATAAGATGCATTTATTCTTCGTACAAAAATTGTAAAGATTAAATTAAATGAAATGAAAAATTTATTTTTTTACAAATTTTTAATACTTTTACAATTGAAATTGACCGCATATCTTGAACCTAAGGCCTCCTATAAACCGCGAATAAAAGCTTGTAGAATTTTTTATTTATATAAAGTGTACGTTTTGCCTCTATGATGATTGCTAGGTGCCGATTCATGAAGCGAAATGCAAGTCATGATAGTGCTAAATCATTGCTGATATATTTCGTAAAATTCCTGCGGGGTGCTACTACCCTGTGTCGCAAATGCCAAATCATTATATAGAGTGGTTTTGTCTTTTTGATTCTGAAATTATTTATTAATGCATTTTGAATGCCTACTAAATTTTGGGTATGCCATTCGAGTTAATAAATCGAGCGGCAGAACCGGTAATTTTATTCAATTTATTCGATTAAGAAATTAGGCTATTCACTACCTTCAGTAGTACTTATATAACTTTATAATCTAGTTAATAAGTATCTAATCTAGTTAATAATATAATTAATTTTAAAGTACAGTATTCCAAAAGTAATAATGCGCATTGAAATCTTCGTCGCTGTTCGGCAACTGTCATATTCCCGGAGCGTCCGAAGATGATATCTATATAGAGTGGTTAAATGCATTTTCTTCATGCATAATTTAGTCAAATTATATGTTTTGTGCTAAAAGAAATTAATATGTATTTGTAAGTAACGATTTTGTTTCGATAATTCCTTGTAAGTAAATAGCGAGTATAAACCCACGATTGCGAATTTATCTTTGTTGGATTGATTTACTTGGAAAATTTTATAGTTCTTTTAAAGTGTCTTACTGAAGCTGGTGTAATGATGGAAGAAAAGAAGGTTAAAATAACACAAAA
Organism: Colias nastes; assembly: GCA_907164665.1. Lineage (NCBI taxonomy): Eukaryota > Metazoa > Arthropoda > Insecta > Lepidoptera > Pieridae > Colias > Colias nastes. The sequence continues at coordinate 16,492 of CAJQZM010018882.1, read as the reverse complement.
TTTATCACTACATAGTATAAAACAAAGTCGCTTTCACTGTCCCTATTTCCCTATGTCCCTTTGTATGCTTAAATCTTTAAAACTACGCAACGGATTTTGATGCGGTTTTTTTTAATAGATAGAGTGATTCAAGAGGAAGGTTTTATGTATATAATTTATTAGGGTTTAGACAAAGCGGGCGAAGCCGCGGGTGGCAAGCTAGTATTGTATAAAATATGGTTTTCAAACACAGGTTTATATTTAAACCATATATTATCTAATCATTAAAATCTCAGTTCAAAAGTATTTACAGTACTGATCATTCTTCAATATTATGACAATTATAAAAAAATAAAAATAAAAACAATCAAAATCAGGGATTATCTTTATTTCTGACATTTTAGATACAACGGAACTTTCATTATGCTCTTCTTCATTTTCACTTTCCCTACTGCCATCACCTGTGTAAATCATTTCATCGATTAATTTAATTCACCTTTAAAAACAAAACGAAGAAGGGTATGTAATAGCAGCTCTATATAATTCAACACAGAGAGAACACGTGCAGTCACCACCAATATTTAAAGACGACTGACGGATTTTTGAGTTTTTTGACTGACAGGCTACCGTCACCTACCGCCCGATTTGTTTTTGATTGTGTATGACCGTGAATTGACTTCTATTTCTTTTGAACAAGGTGTAAAATGCAAGTGCGTTGTTTAGGGTTCTTACGATTCAATGATTCGAGTGTCTTCGGAAATACGACAATTAGCGAAGATTTGCATGCGCATTATTAAGTTTGGAGTACTGTAAATCTCTATTATTATCTAAAACTAGTCCACGAACAGCCTAACTCAATGTAGTGCTCTCGGGAATTAGACTTTCACGGATGGAAAATCATGGAAAGGAAATTAGGACTAAAAAATAGGTATAAACTAGTAAAAGGAAGCAACACAGAACTATTCTATGTACTTACCAATTAATCTGGTTACTTTTCGGGATCGATGTTTGATTTAGCCTCCAGGCCGCAGAAACCGTAGATTCTGGATCCTCGTAGCGATAGCGAGGTCACTATCTATGCCACGTTTTTTGAGGATCCTACCGACTGCGCCAATTACATGTCCCGCAGCCGGAGGCCCCAAAAGAAAACCAGATTTACTTTATTAACTACATTTATTAACTAAAGTGAGACTTTTACACCCATGTCTGCACGATGCAGACCGGAGTTAAAGAATGAATTTATACATTTTAATAATTATAAAGACATAAGCTTGGATGCTAACTAAGGGAAATCGCACCCACATTCTATTCCCGTGCGAACAGCGTATTCAGCAGTTTTGTATGAAGGCAGGGCCGTAACTAGCATGTAAACATGTTGTTTGTGCATGCGCCCGTGTTTGTTTGTTGGTACCGTAACTCGTAAGCGTAAGGGCTGCTTGCCGGGCTACTTGCCAGGCTGCTTGCCACGCGTCTGAACGTACCATTAGATGTAATGGTTTTTCCTAAGAATGAGATATACTTTCACCCCTTTAAAATTATGAGACCTTTATCAAGTCACCCTGTATAACGAATAAACTCAGAAACTAGGTACTCTATCGATTTAAATAATTCTTTTACCACTCGAAAGCTGCTCGGTAAAAGTCTATTTTTTCATCGCGAGTGAAGCCAGGCGGGCATAAAATGCTAGTAACTGATAAACAAATCAGCCGGTATTCCAACATAGTTTATTAATTAATTTTGCGTTTGCGTTACTTAATTTAATTTTTTTTTAGATATTGGCAAGCAGCTTCTACAACTCAAGGTCTGGGAGGTTACTATGATGTCTTAAAGAAGGATTATTTACAGTGTGTAAAACTTAGTGTAAAAGTGATTTTTCCAAACTGCAAATAATACTGCTTATCAGTTGTAACAAAATACTGTTTATTATTGCATATTAATTATTATAAATCATGAAACGAGGGTTGTTTTCAACTAATTAACTCTTTTCACTGACAAAAGATAATAAATATTCAAAAGTAGCTTCTACTCTATACTACTAATAAATAAACTTATAACGGTGCATTTACATCAATGAGCGTATGCACATTCTAACCCCACTATGTCAAATTCTTTAAGTGCAAACAGGCGTAGAGCATTATTTTGTTGTTCTTAGTGCGTTCGAAAAGATTCTATGCAATGTTCTAATACTGAACAACACTGAATACGAGTTTTCGTTTACGTTAAAAGATCATGAAAGAATGCTCTTGCTCTAGCTCTGTGTTCGTTTGATGTAAATGCATCGTTACACTACTTTACTTCTACTCTATTTTATTCTACTAGTCTGTAAAAGTCTCTATCTTTTAGATGGTTTTATTCAGAACTTAAATTGCCACAGCCTATTTATTTATTTTTTTAATTTTCAGGAATCATTCGTCAAAGTAGCTAGAAAAGAGAAGAAGAAGCAAGAAGAGAAGCAGAACAGAACATCAAGAAGACACTTACATGACATTTGCCCTGGACAATCTCAACTCCTTCTTCATAGACCGCCGCCATCTTCTATTTTTTTCATTAAAACTCTTATACAGTGGTCCTTGAAACTTTTCAACAATTGACCCTTTTCTTACCACGCATATTGAATTACGTAGTTCCTTATTAAAATTATCTATATATGTGTTTATTTCATTATTAGAATCTTCTGTTTCTCTTGTTTTAATATCTTCATTCTCTTTTATTATATCATCTTCGTTTGAACAGAAAGCGGCGTTGATGTATCCTTGATTTACCGCCATTTCTGAAATAATTTTTGAAGAGTTTAATATTTAGCTGATATATTACTTTTACATTTATAAGGATTAACCTTTGATTATCATTACACAGTATAAAACAAGATCGTTAGTGTGTCTGTATACTTAAGTCTATAAAATTACGCAACAAATTTTAATGGAGTTTTTTCATAAGATAGAGTATATAAATTTTTAAATTTAAGACCAAGCGGAAGCCGCGGGCGGTTAGCTAGTGGATAATATAATAACTGAACCAATTGAGATGAAATTTTGATATGTTAATAAGTATGTACTTACATGCTATCAAAATGTGAGGTAGATATAACGACAGGCGACAACAGTATTTTAGTTCTATATAATATGTATCTACTCTTATAATAATATTATGAATGATTTAAAATGGATTTCAAAATATATATACCTATTCAAGGGTCGTGTCTTATCTGTTTTAATAAAATTTCTAATCAAGTCAGTTATCATTTTTTTAATCATTGTTTTAATTAATATATGCAACTAGAACAATTCAGAATTTGATACGATTATTTATTGTTTATAACTAGCTTTATTCTGGATTTGATCATAATTCAAATAAAAGTGAAGTCCCATGTCCCCTAGTAGGGTAAGGGACAGATGCATTATATTATACACTAGCTTTCCACCCGCGGCATCGCCCGCGCAGTCAAAGAAAAACCCGCATAGTTTCCGTTCCCGTGGGATTTCCGGGATAAAACCTATCCTATGTCCTTTCTCGGGTATCAAAATATCTCAATACCTACCAAATTTCATGCAAATTGGTTCAGTAGTTAAGGCGTGATTGAGTAACAGACAGACAGACAGAGTTACTTTCGCATTTATAATATTAGTATGGATTAACACTATTTTTGGAAACGACTTGATATTATTATGAAAATTGCTACTTATATTTCACTACTAACAAAAAAAAATACTTTTATTCCAGTACAGACCCAGCTTTATGCTATTAAATACTTTAAAATACCATTAACATAGAAATCAAATTTAGCAAAAGCTCGAAAAAGAACTACACATAACTTATGATAACTTACATTACCTTTCGCCTCTAGAAACATTGCGAAATAGTAATAAATAATAAATAAATATTGTGAATGCAAAGGTTACTGGTTAGTGTGAATCGCGGCTCATAAAGCATGCATTCAATTATCGGAGCACCCTTCATAGCCAGTAATTGGTAGACGCTTCAACACTTCATAATCGGGTTACCATGTCTTTTGATTTAGTAGAATCGTGTAAATTTTTAATTTTTTTCATTTTGTAAAGATTGCAACGCTGTTTTTATGTTTATTTTTTTCTGCTTCGTCTCTCTCTTAGTGACTTGACTCAAACTTAATTATTTATCACTAGCTTCCGCCCGCGACTCCGTCCGCGCGGAAATATTAAGAAAAATAAAGATTTTTTTTTCTACGTATTTTTCCGGGATAAAAAGTATCCTATTTTATGCCCAGGATAATAAGGTATAATTATACCAAGTTTCATCGAAATCGAACCGTTAGTTTTCACGTGATGCCTTCACATACAGACAGACAGACAGACAGACAGACAGACAGACAAAAATTTTTTTAATCACATATTTGGATTTGGTATCGATCCAGTAACACCCCCTGCTATTTATTTTTTCAATATTTTCAATGTACAGAATTGACCCTTCTACAGATTTATTATATGTATAGATTTGTTTCACTGATCGGTTTTCATTAAGGTGATAAGCCTTCTGTGTCCTGCCAGAACGAGACAATTTTTTTCTTCATCTCCACTGGGAATCGAACCCAGGACCATAATAATTCTAATAAACAGATAGGTACTTGATTGTCTCAAAAATAAATCTAAAATTTTAGGTTTTCACTTTTCCTAATAGGTACTACAAAAAAAAAATTGGTGTTTTTTTTGGTTAACCATTATTCTACGAAAAATTTAATTAACTGTATTATTTTTCAAGATAGCACCTATCCTTATGTTAAAATTTATTGAAATTGGTTCAACGGTTTAATACTGCGTGATGTGAACGTACCTCATTTAGCTTACTAGAGTTACTTACCTATTTGCTTAGAACAATAATTACTAGCATTTCCTAGTAATTCAAAAAAAATGAAAATTTTCGTATAGCGATACATGTAGAGCACAGATGTAGGCTCTACAGTCTGTAGAGTCTATATAAAATGTATGTATTATAAGCAATGAACGAACATTTTCAATGTAAGTAGGGTAAACGCAGCTATCAACGACCCATCGAAAATCTGAAGGTATTACCGACCTATAAAAGTAATTCGAAATTTAAACGTTTCCAGAACTATTCTAGCTATAGGTAGGCAAAGTTATACACGAATGTATTAATTGAGCATCGTATACTTTAACGTTAGAGTGAGTAACTGAGCAAAAAAGAGTTAAAATGCGTAAGTTGCTGCGGGGTAGCGTGGAAGCAGGACGTGTCGTACTGTTCCGTTGTTCCTTCGGGTAAGTACTGTGAGTATCTTTTTAAGACATTTACAAACAAATGACATCTATACTTTAATTTATATTACTAAATGTCAATGCATTTAAGTGTCAACTTTTCATTTCTTACAACATTTTATTAATAAAAAGTAATTTGAAACGATAAAACTTAAAATTAAAATGGGACGGTGTTAGCTTCACCAGTTTAAGTCGTGGCAGGTATCAACGACCCGTAAGTCGGCAATGGCAGCAACGTAACTTTTTGTTTTATTTTCTTTTATGTTATTATATCACACTAACACAAGTGGTTTTATGGACCAGTTTAAATCTAAGCTATGAGTCTTCATAAAAATCTATTAGCGACTAAACTTTTTTGTCTAGTGTTGTGTCTTTTAGCGTTATCAATTTATACAAAGTTATAATATTTTCGAGGATCCCTATCGAATAGTTACAGTAGTAAATCATTGTTTTTTTTTTTGTTTAAACAATATGCATTTGTTCATATTTTGTATGACATTAATCAATTATAATCTATTTTATAGTCTGATGGTCAAATGAATTAAAATAACCATTTTTTTATGGGTCGGTAATACAATTTAGGTTTATACTTACATACTTTAATACCGACCCATGTGGGTCGGCAATAGCAACTATAGGAAGCTATTACCGATCGAATATAGATTGTTTAGTTTCTCATCTACAAATTCAAATTCAAATTGCTTTATTTGCAGAATGTAGAATAAAGATGTTTGTATATACAGATAATATTGATCCTTAAACATTCCGCTCGTAATTGAGCGTGCAAATATATTTTTATTACTTTTATGACATAATAGGTGCCTATTAAAAATTATATTTTTTTTAGGTTAAATTAACATAAAACATATAATTAGGTATATTTTTTCCAGAAATATGGAGCCACGAAAGCGGCGAAAAGTATTCAGTAAAACACAACTCGCCGAAGCAATCAATCAAATAGCATAACGAAATATCCTAGAGTTTGAAATCCTTAATTTAATATATGTACATATATTAATAGTATTATGTTGATTAATTTAAAAGTTTATAATTATTTAGTTCATTACTAAAAAGTACTCATTTGTTTTATTAAAAATAACTACAATAAAAAAATACGAATATATTTGCATTTTTATTTCATTTTATTAAGATCGGTAATCATCATCATCACTAGCTTCTATACATTCCATTGCTGGAAAAAGGCTTCCTCTCACATACGATCGGGAATAGCTGCATAAAAATCGTTAATAGCTTCACAGCCGTTTTTATGGGTCGGTAATAGCAACAATCGACTAAGTCACATTGTAAATTATTTTTTACAAGATAATCCTTTATTAGAATGTATTTGCTTCAATAAATACATTTTTTATACATAACACTAGCATATAAAATGAAATTATAAATCTTTAGAAGAACCAGTATACTTAAAAAATATGGTTGATTTTGAAATTGCCTTAGAGGGGTCGTTAATACCTGCGTTTACCTTATAATGAAATAATATTTAAGTAAGTAAGTAATAGGTACTTATTGTGATATTGTGTTTTAATGAAAATTTTTCAGACTCAGTATTTTTCTAGCTCAAAGATTAAAAACCTATGTATGTTGAATTTTTTATAGTAATTATTCATACATACGTATTAGTATTTAGATGTGTATTTAAAAATAATGCTTTAAAATAGTTTAAATTAAAATATACCCACATATAGAATAAAATTGTGATAGAGTAATGACTCTACATGTCATAGATAAATTGAATTAAAATCTAAATCTACTATATAAAAATAAGTCGGGTTTTCCTTCCTGACGCTATAACTCCAGAACGCAAGAACCGATTTCCACGGTTTTGCATTCGTTGGAAAGGTCTCGGGCTCCGTGAGGTTTATAGCAAAGAAAAGTTCGCCCGGTTTGCTAGTTATTTAGATTAAGAAACGAAAGAGGAGTCAAAAAGCATTTTCTTGTATGTCCGTAAGTCTGTACATACATATATTAAATTTTACTAGCTGTGCTGTGCGGTTTTACCCGCATTGCTCCGCACCTGCTGGTCTCAGCGTGTTGATATATAGCGTATAAATGGGCTATCTAACAGTGAAATAATTTCAATTCATAATTTTTCAAATCTGATCAGTAGTTCCTGAGATTAGCGCGTTCAAACAAACAAACAAACTCTTCAGCTTTATAATATTAAGTATCTACGTACTATATTAACTATCTACGTACTATGTTAAGGTAAAGTACGAATAAAATAAATGTAATACAAGAGCTTTTATTAAGTACTCCTAATTAGATATTTTATTTGTTTCTTATTTTACTTTTCACCTACGTAGTGAGTCACGAACAAGGAACTATTAGTAAAATCTTTTCCACATCTGCGCTAATCGATTTTCTTTACAGCAATTTGTTTTAGGATCATAACATTGTGCTGATCCAACACCTTTTCAGTAAGGTTAGATTATAATTAATTTTCTGATAGGCTTTTATTTTTTTTCTAACTCATAATTTTAATCTCATTTACTAAAAGTTGATGCAGTTACCTACTTTATTTTGTCTCTTACCTACAGGCTACATCTTTAGAATTTGGTCAGTACCTAAAAGTATTTTTGTAAAATATACCTAATAAATGTTATGAACCGTCTACAAAAAATGAGGAGGAGTTTGTAGCTTTTGTATTGCTTCCTGAATAGAGCATCACATCTACCAATGACACTTCTTTCTAAACAAAAATTTTCACAGAAAAATTGTACCGCACATCTTTTACGCATACATATATTATCTACATTTCAAAATAACTTCCTATACAAACTGACTGTTATTAATTACATACCTGAAAACACCTGAAAATGTTCACAAAACAAAAAATTAAATTTAAAACAGAATGGCACCCGAAGCCGTCCACAATAGCTCTTGAACTGCCACGGCTTGTAAATTTTGCGATTGTTCAAGCAATGCGTTTCTTATTGTTATACAAAAACCTCGAACGACTCGTATTCATATTAAATATCATTTATTTTTATATCGTTTTTAATTAATTATCATGCTTTACTTCACTAGAACAAATTCGGTAGTATAGGACACTAGACTTCAGAATTGACTCAATAGTCAACAATAACATGAATCAATTATTTATTTTAAACTAACAACTTGCCCCGGCTTCGCTCGCGTTAACTAGAGATAAGAAATAGGCTATGTAACTCCTGAATAGTGTACCTTTCTATTAGTGAAAGGATTTTCATGATCGGATCAGTACTTCCGAAGGTAACAAACATACAAAGTATAACTTTAGAATATCTGCTGATAGACATTATCTGCTTAAAGATTGACGGCATTTTAAGGGGCTGGAAGAAAGAACTAGAAAGGCTGAGGAAGAAGAAGAAAGAAAGAAAAACAGCATTGATTCTTGTACAACTGTTGAATAAGAAAAAAAGAGCGTGTATGCCTAGCGCACGTGTCAGAAGTGAAACTTCTTTAGCAAGCTTCAAAGATACCAAAATCGTCGCCTTACTCCATGAAGTGACGGTATTGCCATGACGCGAATATTACTCTCAACGCGCCTATAGAAGTTTCATTTCAAAAATAACAAAGAATTAAAACTAAACAAAAAATATAAAATAGAGTAAAAGAACTTAAATCTAAACTGTATCAGCGTAGTACAGAAAGGGAGACCTTTCAGCATATGCTGCAAAGTAGACACAGCGCTGATTTTCAGTAGTTTCCTATTTCAGGTGGCAGTTGTAGGTATAGCAGAAAATGATTTGTTCCAGGTTGCTGGTAATAGCTCCAACTATTAATCAGGTTTCTTGTAAGTATATTGTTAATACATATGTACATAGCTATACATACCTATAAATACCTAATATTGACTTGATTTTAAAAGAGCAACTACCTACATATGGAGTTTCTAGCCGGTTCTTCTCCATATCGGTGCTTTCCGAATCGGTGGTAAATGTTAAAAATATGTAATGACGATTCGAATGTGCTTCTAAAAGAAGTCTAATTGAATAAATATGTAAATGTTTGAGTTTGAGTTTTAATACATAAGTACTGTAGAAGAGTTCAAAACTTTAAATTACTTAAAAACTAAAAAAAACTTCCAGAGGTTTACATACATGTAAAACAGCCATAAAAATTTATATCACAAGATAACTGTTTGTCGGTCGACTTTCACGTAAAAACTAGTGAACAGATTTTGATGAAACTTTTTTTGCTCTATACATACAAAGTAGTGTCTTTTGTGCGATAATGCTAGGCAAAATATTACATAATATTTTGAAGAATTTAATTTTAATTTGTATCGCACGCGCAGTCGAAGTCGTGGGCAGAGTTTAGTCAACAGATAAAAAGCTAAACTATTTATTTTATATTTTTTATGTATCATGAGTTAATGTTTATTTATTAATTACTAGCTGCTCGTCCTGGCTCTGTCCAGTTAGTTTATATTTTTATTTTTACTTACGTACTAGCTGTGCTCTGCGGTTTTACCCGCAGTGCTCCGCTCCTGTTGGTCTCAGCTGCAGCGTGATGATATACAGGGTGTAATCGTTAAGTGTGCACAAGCGATTATTCCGTAACTATTGCAGATATCAAAAAACTTTAAACTGATATCGAAAGTACTTAACCTAATGATTAAAATGGCCATAATAAATTTTTAAAAATAAAACGAGAAATATCCAAAAATGTTACATTAAACGCTCCCATATACATTTTATTTCCCATACATTTTGTATTCATAGCAGATTTTCGAAGTGATGTCCTCATTGTGCAATACAATGAGGAACTCTATTTACAGTTTCTAAATGAACTTCCCTTCAAATTTGCGAAGTAATTAAAGCAGAAAACCAAAAAAAGAAAGAAAAAGCTAAAATCTTTCATATTAAATGTACATGGAATATTCGTATCTCATACTAAATGTATGGGAGGGTTTCAAGTTAAATTTTTAGATATTTCTCGTTTTATTTTTAAAAATTTATTATGGCCATTTTACTCATTAGGTTAAGTACTTTCGATATCAGTTTAAAGTTTTTGAATATCTGTAATAGTTACGGAATAATCGCCTGTGCACACTTAACGATTACACCCGGTATAGTCTATAGCCTTCCTCGTTAAATGGGCTATCTATCACCGAAAGAATTTTTCAAATCGGATCAGTAGTTCCTGAGATTAGGCTATAGGCTTATCACTAGCTTATCATCACGCTGCAGCTGAGACCAACAGGAGCGGAGCATTGCGGGTAAAACCGCGGGGCACAGCTAGTTAAAAACATAAAATGAAAAAAAAACAAAGGTATATAATCTTAATATATATAAATCTCGTGTCACAATGTTTGTCCTCAATGGACTCCTAAACCACTTAACCGATTATAATAAAATTCGCACACCATTTCGATCCAACTTGAGAGATAGGATAGTTAAAACATGTAGGTACCACGGGCGAAGCCGGGGCGGACCGCTAGTAGTAGTATATAATACGAGATATAACCTTGATTATTAATTGAAGTATTTTTTTAACAAATATATCATTATTTTATATCCAATGTCTAATTTTCGAACTAAATTGTTTTATTAACATAGTTAATTACATCCACGTGGAAATTTTTAATTAAAACCAAATTTATTTTCAATTTACTGCAGTTTCCTTTATTTCACTGATAAATATGTCTAAATTTACACTTTCATTTTATTTGTAACTAGCTTACCGCCCGCGGCTTCGCCCGCTTTGTATAAAACCTAATAAATTATATACTAAAACCTTCCTCTTGAATCACTCTATCTATTAAAAAAACCGCATCAAAATTCGTTGCGTAGTTTTAAAGATTTAAGCATACAAAGGGACATAGAGACATAGGGACAGAGAAAGCGACTTTGTTTTATACTATGTAGTGTAGTGATGATGAATAATATCTAATGAATAATGATCGATAGTTTGAGGGAAAATACTTTTTCCGTATTTGATTTTTTATTTTCTGCAATAATTGATAATTCAATGATACGGTGCATTTACATCAAACGAGCAAATGCACATTCTAACCCCACTATGTCAAATTATTTCAGGCGTAGAGCATTCTTTAGTTGTTCTTAGTGCGTTCGAAAAGATTATATATCCAATGTTCTAATACTGAACAACACATGACAACACTGAATACGAGTTTTCGTTTACACTAAAAGATCTAGCTCTAGCTCTATGTTCGTTTAATGTTATACGAACGAATGATTCTTCGTTATTTTTTTTTATTAGGATTCGAAACGATAGTACCGCCTAGCTTCTGATAAAGTTTTTCATTGAGCACCATCGAAATAAAAACAACATAATATTATCAAGAACAATAACATTTTGATCGATTTTAAATTGTATTGCACAGTAGATTTTTTATTATACCAAATATGCCGTTAACTACTTGAATGAGCATAGTAATACAACAAGAGAGTGCCTCAAGGTACCGTTTTAGGACCTTTACTATTCCCATTATATGCAGTTGATTTAACATAATTAATTTAAAACTTTCTCTGTAATCGATACCTATAACGATGATATTATTTTAAACTTAATTAACCTACTGAGTGTAAATGAAAATAAAAGATGAATCCAGTTTAAAAACATTTATTTTCCAAGTTAATATCAATAATATACAGTACACTTAATACAGTCTAAGAACATAAGATACAAAACATTAGCTGTTACATTTTAAATCATTTTTATAACAATATCGCATAATAAAAAAAAGTAAAAAACACATGCATTGATGAAAAACAGAACTTGTTGAAAACATTAAAAAAATTATTACAAAAAACACAAAATTCACGACTCGACTACATAAGATCTTCAAATGAATACGCAAAATTGATGACTCGATTGGCAAAATAATGTTTATATAATATACTGTATACATCACTAGATAGTATAAAACAAAGTCGCTTTCTCTGTCCCTTTAGGTATACGCAACGGATTTTGATGCCGTTTTTTTTAATAGATAGAGTGATTCAAGAGGAAGGTTTTAGAAAATAATTTATTAAGTTTTAGACATAGCGGGCGAGGCCGCGGGCGGTAAGCTAGTACATATAAAATATAGGCTATTTTCTAATAAAGCTGCGGGCTTGTGCTAATAATATTATATCCTATTTCATGATTTTTCTTTCTCTTTCTTCTTTTCCATTTTCTCATAAAACGCGGCTCGCACTTGATTCATTATTTCGTACTTCTGCCTTTTTGTGGCCAAGGGTGAGTTGGTGATAAAGAAGTTGACATATTCTTGATATTCCTGTAATATAAAAAGTATTTTAATCCTGAGTAAATCTTTTTTTATGACTCAGAACCATTGATTACTGAGACTAATCACTTACTAATAAATTTTATTAATTGGCTGATTTCTGATTGGCATTGATTGGTTTTAGACTAATAAAATCTTCAAATCTATACTAATATTATAAAGTTGAAGTTTGTTTGCTTGAACGACCTAATCTCGGGAACTACTGGTCCGATTTGAAAAATTCTTTCGGTTTTAGATAGCCCATTTATCGAGGAAGGCTACAGGCTATATATCATCACTCTAAGACCAACACGCGGAGCACAGCTTGTATTATATTAAATCTATATTTATACGCTCAACAAAAAATTGGTATTTAAATTAAATAAGAAGCCTTATCTAAAATCTATATTTTTATTTGTTCAGTGGTAACTTAAACTTCAATAATTGTTATATCCTGATATATGATTTTAACATAATATTGTTCTATTTTGTGTTTCAGTTGTTCCTGTGGTCTCTAACAAACACGCAGAAAAATATTTCCTTTATAATATAAAAAACTAACTGCTTCGCTCGTAGCTTCAACACCCATTTCAATGAGAGGTCCTAAAAACTCCATAGCTGTCAACGGTGTAGCATTTAACCTGAAAAGATAGGAAAAATAAGAGCTAGCGCGTTAATGTCTGAAAATCAGTATAATATATAAATGAAACAAAAGACTCCTTTAAAGACAAAAAACTATTGTTAAAATATTTATGATCAGCCCCATTTTATTTTTCTTTACTATTTTGTCTCTCCCATCAACTGTATGGGGAGTTGCGTCGCTACGTGCGCGCACTTTCTTACTAGCCCATAGAGTTGATGGGAGAGACTAAATAGTTGCGGAGACAAAATTGCTCTTGCGCGCTAGCTCTAAGAGTAAAGAAAAATAAAATGGGGCTGATCATAAATATTTTAACAACAGTTTTTGGTCTTTAAAGGAGTCTTTTGTTTCATTTAACCCGAGTATTATACTGATTTTCAAACTTTAACGGATTTTAAACGCGATTATTATCCCGAGACCACGCTCGCATCAACGTCAATAATAATATAATGAATAAATCGCATTTAACAACCGTTAAAGTCTTTAATTTCTAAATGAAAATTAATAAATACCTTACAATCCTCTCAGCATTGATAACAGTATCATACAGTTCCATGATCAAGCCAAAGCCGTAGCCTTGCAGTACCTGCGCGAGCGCTTGCACACAGTAATCTCTGGGCATACTGCGAATTCTATATAAGAAAATATATAAATAATTAATGAAAACTTAATACATATAAGAAAATAAATGAAAGCCATTCAATATAGAAACAAAATATGTTTTTTTTAATATCCTTAATTGGTTTTGGGAAATAAATGTTTAAAATGGACATAATACCGTGTATCTACGTGGGTGCGTGTGTGTTTAAGTATTTAATACTATCTTTCCGCCCGTTGCTTCACCCGCGTAGTCAAAGAAAAACCCGCATAGTTCCCGTTACCATGGGATTTCCGGGATAAAACCTATCCCAAGTCCTTCCTAATGTCTGTACTAAAATTGAAGTAGTATGCAGTACTTTTTGAGATTAGCCCGAACATATAAACAGACAAACAGTCATAGATAAACAGACAAAAATTCTAAAACTATATTTTTGGCTTCGGTAGGTATCTATTGTAGATCACGCCCCAATTATTATTTTATAAAAATATTCAATGTACAGTTTTGACTTTCCAACGATTTTATATATGTATAGATATTTTATAAATAGCAATATCATATGAAATTTCTCACTTTTGAAATCTTTCATAGAAGAACAGTCTCAAACTGTTATAATCCGTTCTTGGCACCAGAATAACTTCGTTAAAGATAGAAACCATCGGTTTTGCTTGTGCAGACATTGGGTTGGAACATGTGGCTAGAAATAATAAAATATAAATAAATATTTCAGGACAATTTTCACACACGGCACGATCTGGTCCTATACTAAGCTTTCACTTGTGTTATGGAAACCAGATGGCTAATAAACACACATATATAATTTTAAATAAATACTTGTATAGATAACTAACACCCAGACACAGAGCAAACATCTATGTTCATCACACAAATACAGTATGTATTTGACCAGAGTGGGAATCGAACCCACGACCTCTGGCTTGGAAGGCAGGGCCACTACCTACCAAGCCAACCGGTCAGTCTATATAAACTGCGAAGAGAAAATTTTACATTTCTAGTATGCTTGAAATAAACTGATCTACTTAACTGATTTCGATACATCTTTCGCAATTTTTTTTAACTATTGATTTACAAATAATTTAAATTATATTAACCCACCAATAAATATAATTTTGTCATCTGGCGACATTTGCTTGAGAAGCTTCGTTAGAGACGCTTTTAAAGTTTTCGCTTGCAAATATTTATCTTCTGGAGCAACCTAAAGAAGATATGTATTAATTAAATAGATATACTTACGTAAAAACGCGTAAAAACATGTAGTAAGTATACATAATTATCAATTATTCTCAAAATGCAGTTTAGAGTATAGTATTATAATATTATCAGTTTTGACTTTTGATATTTATACAAGGTATTTAATTTTCAATAATTCTAATGAATATTTTGTAAATTATCTTTTTCATATCCCAGAAAGCTTTAGAATTAGCATAGATAATAATATAATTCTATACTTATAGTATTAGACTTGACGCTTAAATTTATTAATTAGTACTGCATAAATGCACATTGTAGGTATATCTTCTTAATATATATAAATCTCGTGTCACAATGTTTGTTCTCAATGGACTCCTAAACCACTTAACCGATTATAATAAAATTCGCACACCATGTGCAGTTCGATCCAACTTGAGAGATAGGATAGTTTTTATGAAAAAAAACGTAAACATGTAGGTACCACGGGCGAAGCCGGGGCGAACCGCTAGTATTTAATAGGTATTTAGTTTCTTCATATTTATAATTTTTTAACAGTTTTAAGTGATATATTGTAACCTTTTTACAAAATACTCTTTCAATGTTCCTCATATAAATTACAGCTGGCTGGAAGACCCTTGCCGCCAAAAATACATCTGTCAAAACTTTTGACGGCCTGTCAAATTGCGCGCTAAAAACTTCTGGTGATATGTCGATTTTCACGGCGTCTAGAAAAAAAAAGTATGCGTTTTTAATTTTCAGAAAGTCAGTTTTCTTTAAGTTTTAAGGAACAATTTTACAAAATTATAACTAGACGTAACATTTAACCAACCAACTTCAAAAAGGAGGAGGTTGTCAATTCAGCTGTAGTTTTTGAGTTTTTTTCCTAAGAACTTTCGGCTGAACCGATTTTGATGATGTTTTTTTTATTTAAAAGTTTGTGCGTGTCGTCCTTTTTAAATATTGGTCTTATTTTGATAATTAAAAGGTGGTTTAGTTTTTGTTAAAAATAATTATTTTAGGAAAATAATTAGAGGAGTAATCACTTAGTTCACCGCACACAGCGTCCACCAAAAACGACTTCCCATTCCGCGCTGGGCCCAGTAACATCACAGCTTTATTCCTCACTGCGCCGGGTGTGCCACACCCGAACACGCAGGAGAGGGTTAAACGTCTACGAATATCGCCATAGCCGGGTGTGGGGAACCTTGGTCAAAATATGAATTACTAGCTGTACCCCGCGGTAATACCAGCATTGCTCCGCTCCTGTTGGTCTTAGCGTGATGATATATAGCCTATAACCTTCCTCGATAGATGGGCTATCTATCACCGAAATAATTTTTCAAATCGGCAATGTAGTTCCTGAGATTAGCGCGTTCAAACAAACGAACAAACTCTTCAGCTTTATAATATTAAGTACCTATAGATTTGTTTAGTCAAATATTTGACCTTTATTAAAACACAAAATAATGAATTATTTTGCTTGTAGGCTAAGAAGCAATCGGATCAAGGCTGATAAATTTGCTAAAAAATTCAAGTGAAAAAAAGTTCAGTTGCAAAAATGAAAAAAAAAATGTGATATT
>CAJQZM010018878.1:0-28056 GCA_907164665.1 Colias nastes | reverse complement strand
TTCTCGAGCCCACCCGCGATGAATTCACGGGTCGCTCTCCTATGCGCAGTTCACTTTCAACAAAACTCGAGAAAACTTGTGTTTGCAGTGAAAATGGGTATTTTGGATTTAATTATTACTGCACATATAATGGAAGAAGAAGAGGAAGAGGCCGAAGAGATAAGGAGGGAAAGATTAAAAAGAAAAATAAACTTTTGGGTACACGACCTGTGGAAGAATAGACGTTTGTTTGGAAGTTTGGCCAATTTCAAACATTTTGCACAAAACATCTGTATCCTAGCATTCATTATGACTATTATAAAATGAACTATGACAAATTTGAAAGTTTGTTGGAAATTCTCAGGCCACATATTCGAAAACAAAATACCAATTATAGATTGGCTATTTCCGCTGAAGAAAGACTACCAGTCTGCCTCACGGAATATTGCCAGCGGCCGCTCGCGACTGCTCGAACATTCTCGGGACTTCCCGCGACTTCTCACGCAGTCGCACGGCTCCGTTTATGGAATTCCCCGGAATTCCTGCGGCGCCGCGGGTATCCGCGCGACTCGTTCGAGTTTCTCATGCGATAATAAGTATTATAGTAATGAAAATAAAGTTAAAATTCATATGACACTGAAACTGCGCTCCGCTTCGCTGCCCTTCGCCGCTCTTTCGGTGTGAGTTGAGCCTTGTCTAGAATACCTCACGTTATTTCGCATTCGGTTTCAAACACAACATTACCACGGGATGTTCATATTGAATACGTCTTCGTTTTTCTGAACATTCATAGAAAAAATACCTACAGATAAATCATAGGGGAAATACGAAGTCAGACTGTCGAAATTCATATACATTGCACGCATACATTTACAACAATAAGTTGAAGATTTCTCTCCAAAGAACAATGAAGGATCTCTATGACAATATTGTAGCGAAATTGAAAAAAATATAACTCTCCAACCAAATCCATCAAAGAAAACGAAAGAACCGTAAAGGACTCTCATCTATTACTCATATCTTTATGAAACTATGCTAACTCTTAACTTTATATACTAAATAAATACCTCTTTCTTCAGTAACCCAGTACGGTCTTAAGTATACTTGACTCCCGTTTGTTATAGCAAAACGTTTTCAGTGCCTTACTAACCTATTACGAATACATAAAAGAAAGAAACATTTATTTATCAGGGAAACACATAAACATGACATGACTTCTTTTCAATTTAATAAATTTTTTTCTTTATATACTAGTAGGTCTTTACCAAAAGTTTACTGGATATAAGCTACACCAGGAATTGTATCGACGCTATGGACCGATTTCAAGAGTTGATGGAATATTAGGTGGTCCACCTATGATCTATGTGTTTGATGCAGAGAGTGCTGCCCAAGTAAGTTTAATTTAAAATTACAAATATATAGTCTTTATGAGATATTAATAAGTGTATTTACAAGTTTTTAAATGATATTACAGGTTTTACGTGGTGAAAACGACATGCCAATCCGACAAGGGTTGCCAAGCTTAATTTACTATCGCCATGTTCATAGCCGTAAAAAGAAAAACAGCACTTACCCTACTGGTTTATTCAGCGAGTGAGTAAAGTATCATTTTATTCTTATTATTAAGAAATCTTCAACTGTGGTGTGGAATTGCTTATATACTACCTAATTACAATGATATACTACATGTCGTACATGTGATATGATGATATATTTAAATTGGGGAAAGTTACACAAAAATTAAAACATGTTTGGTTTGTTACAAAAAGCAATTTCTTAAAATTGACACTGTTGTTTGTATTATACTTTCTTTGCAATTTGTAAAAAATAATCATGAGAGGTACATATTGTATTTTTATTTTTATATTGCAGCCACGGCGAAGTATGGAAGAAATTTAGATCTACAATGAACCCTATATTCTTAGTCCCAAAAGTGATTCAGTCATATTCAACCATTCTCGATGATGTCGCTCAGGATATGATTAAAAGGTATTTTTTTAACTATTATTATACAAATATCTAATCACAGAGCTATAATAATTCATATATTCGTCATCAATCGTAAAATAGGTGTACATTGTATGAAAATTTCATATTGGCGTTATTAATATTCTATTTTATATTGTTACAGCTTCAAATTCACATTCCATTATTTCTATACCATTTTTTTCTATAGAATAACGTTTAGATAACTTTACAGGCTAAGATCACTACGAGACGAAAATAACAACATACAAAGTAAATTCAGTTATGAGGTTAACTTATGGTCCTTGGAGTCCATCGCGTCGGTGGCCTTAGGAGATCGTATCAACTGTTTCGATCGGAACATGGCTCCTGACTCACGGGTCAATAAACTATTGAAAAGTGTGCAAACTTTCTTCGCTCTGGTCCACGAGATAGATTTCCAACCAAATCTGTCGATGATTTTTCCTACGAGAAAATTCAATATCCTGATGCAAACTTATGCTGAAATAGATGAGTGAGTTTAGCAAATATGTTATTCTTTGTAATAATATCTATCTATTACTTCTATAAAAAACATTAAACCTCTGAATTTTTATTCAATCTAATTTTACACTGATACCAAATTGAATGTTCAGTGTTATTACAAACCACAAATACAAATTCGAGTGAACTCTGAAAAAATTGCTTCATAATTACTTAATTATTACATAATATAATATTCGTAGATCTATTGTATTTTTGACAAAGTTATCTTAATAATTTTAGAATATGCAATGCCTATATTAAGGAAACAATTGAAAAACTTGAAAGAAACGAACTAGTCTATAAAGAACATGGATTTTTGGAGAAAACTCTTGCAATTGATAAAGATTACGCACTGATAGTCATAGCCGATATGTTGTTTGGTGGGATTGATACAGTAAGTAAAAAATAAAAATAATATTCTACGCTATTATGTTTATTCCCCGAGATATAACCATCTGCCATCATCTTTGTTACCTTATGTTGTTACTTGGTACAGCGAAGAACCGAGGTGTACTGGGTTCGATTCCCGGTAGAGACGAAGATCAAAATGATTCGGTCTAGCAGGATATGGAAAGCTAATCACTTTTCCGTAAGGAAAATCGATCAGTGGAATAAATGCATAATGTAATGCCCCAGCATCCGAACTACAAGGGGACATATAAATTCACTTCTTACCAACCTCATTGGTATCACTTTTTCTACTCCACGTTTTACCAAACCTATATAATTATGTACATATTAGACACATACTTTCTCAGTCAAATGCATCGCTTAAGCTTTCTGCGAATTTTTCACACTTACTAACTAGTAAACTTTTCAGGGATCCAACACACTTCTAGCAATATTGTATTTGCTTGCTAAAAACCCGGATAAACAAGTAAAATTACGAGAAGAAATAATGTCCAAATCTGGCAAGTCGTACTTAAAGGCTTGTGTGAAAGAAGCTATGAGAATTATGCCGGTCGGTAATGGCAATTCCCGAACAACTACTAAAGAATACAATATACTGGGATATAGGATTCCCAAAGATGTATGAACTTTTTCATTTCTTTCATAGTTTACTTGTATTAAGTTTTAATAGCTCAAACAATATAGGACTTATTTATTTTGTTCATAAAAATACTATCCCATCCTTTTCTGAAAAGCAATTATTATAGCCCAGTCTCTTAAGAATTTCTTTCTTAGAAATTTATATTTTTATCCATCAATCCAGTGTCAAGCCTAAACCATTCTTCTCGAGCGAGGCAATTATTCGGTTATTTAATATCAGCCGCATCAATCTTGTAACTTAATACAGAACAGACGTTGTTTTAAATTTTATCCATCAATGCTAATAACTTCAGTAACTTTATTCAATCAAAAAAATGTTTATTTAATTTTGTCTATCCCGTATTGGAAGATATAATCCTACCTTTATATTCTTAGATATTTGAAATGCTTTTGTATTGGATTTTTTTAAAGAATAGAAAAAAGGTCGACCACTTATCGAGATACAAACCCGCGTCTTGCGCCTTCCAGTTGCGAAATTTTTCTGATAAATTTTTCTTTTAAATTTTGAAAATTTTCCGTTTATTAAGAACTATAAAACTTAATATCAAATTCATATGCTTTCGTAGTTTTTTGCTACTTATTATTTATTTTTATACCTACCTTGTACTAATGTTGCCTGGAAGAGAAAAGTTATATTCTTTTTTTTTCTATAAGTAGTTCTATGGATTCCTGTATTAAAGAGTTAAGTAGATAAATAATATTAAATTTAATATATTGCAGATGACTCTCTCCTTTGGCCACCAACTACTCTGTTCATTGGAGGAGCACTACCCTCGACCCTCTGAGTACATTCCTGAACGCTGGCTGGTTGACAAAGACGACCCTTTGTACTATGGCAACGCTCATCCTTTTACTCTCAGCCCTTTCGGCTTTGGCGTTAGAAGCTGTATCGGTAGGTTATTATGTTTGAAAAAATCAATATTATAGAAAACATAGTTATAAGAACAACTTCAATTTAACATATGCATGACATAAACAATATAGAATTAATTATTTTCATTATTTATCTCATCATTAATTTTATAAAGATGACATTAACTGACTTAAGAAGGTGACTCCGACATTGAGTAAATTCAAATAAATTTATCTGCGATTGTGTATGCAACTATAGTTTAACCATTAACATGTAAATACATTCATATAATATGCTACACTTATATTCAATTACTATTTAACCGATTACTTAGCGACATAAGCTACTTATTTATTTTCCCTGGTCAACTCAGGCGAAGGTCTTATTGCTCCAAAAATTTATATTACAAAATTATGGAAGAAGTATAAATCCGATAAAACTAAATACCATTTAAATTTAATATATTTGGGGTAACACGTATATACTTATAAATAAATGATTCTTTCTTTCGTAACAAAGCATATTATTGTTTTCAGGTCGGCGTGTAGTTGAGTTGGAATTGGAGGTTTTTCTCACGAGGTTGGTTGAGAACTTCCACATCGACTGGAACGGGCCCTCACCCTCCATTAACTATACTTTTATCAACACTATAGTTCCACCTTTACATTTTACTTTTAAAGATGTTTAATAAAGATAGAACAACGTCCGTGCATTTCATTTTCGTTTGTTAATATTACAGCTGAATCATAGTATAAAGATCTCTTTATACTATGGCTGAATTTTGCTGTTAAAAAATAAATTAAGCAATAAAATATTTTTAGTACTATCTTGTGACCATGATTCATTCGACCATCTCCTTTCTCCTTTATAGTACATAAAGTACATTTTTTCTAGAAAATATAAATCTATTCTCTTTCTCTATATATTGTTTGAATTTATTTACTTTTTATGTTGTTATTTTCTCTACAAAATAAAGTTTTTAAAAAATAATAAGCTTTTTATTTGTATAACCAATATACTACTACATTCCTGTGCTTCTATTAAAAAAGAGTAAAAGCCTGTTTACGGAAATGAATTTACTGAAACAAATTATCACTCATGTATGATATGATTTAGGTATTTTTTACGTAATCAACATGTAAATATAAACTAAGCGCTTCTTGTGATCTATATTTTGAGAGAATATTAAATAGAAACTGAAAATAATCATTCTAAATGCGTTTAACAAAGATTTAATTTCTAAATCCACTGCTATAAATATTATTAATGAATATTCAAAGTCCAAAGTCACGTTCTCAAATTTGGTAGCCTGTTTACATTTTGAAATTAGAATTTATGCAATTCAATCAATGAATACTTTATTAAATTTGTAATTTCATCGATATTCAAATTCATTCCAATTACTACTTCGTTTGTTTATCGTTCGTAATAATTACAAAATATATGGAAGTGTTTAATGTAACTTTTTTGGATATTTCCCGTTTTATTTTTTAAAAGTTATTATTGTCATTTTACTCATTAGGTAAAGGGCTTTCGATATCAGTTTAAAGTTTTTTGATATCTGCAATAGTTACGGAATAATCGCCTGTGCACACTTAGCGATTACACCCTGTATATAAAAATGTATATATTTTTTTATTGTACGCGTCTTCTTTACTTATTTATACCCCATCGACAAAGTATTATTTTCTCTGTGTTAAATAGAGCTGTAAATATAGCATACAATTTTACACAGAACAGTTCATATATTACATAAGAGTCACACATTATTAAAGGACAATACCTGTATAATTTAAATTCAATTATTTATTAATTAATCACATATTGATCTATTGTGTAAATTGCAAAATTTTCAAGGCTGATAATTAATGTTTGATCAGCTGCATATGGGTTACCAATGAAAACTAAAGTAATTGTTAGTTTATTTTTATAGTTTGCAATGCAACTAACGAAATGTTATCAAGAAATACAATTTTAATTTTGTCCGACACAAAAAATTTTGCAAGGTAACCAATTTTAAAATATATACATAGAGTATCTTATATTAAGAAGATATTTTTTTTTTACATTAAGCACTCAAAAAATGTTTAAAATTCCTAACCGCTGCATAACCGGCACTGAAACGTGCTTGAACGCTATATTTCAAATAAAGAAAAATAATGATAATAATTCCAATTTCAAATCTACGCATTACCGCCTTAAATCTTCAGATTAAAGTTTTTTTTTCTTTAACGCTTTGTGAAATGTTTAATTTACATTTTGAAAATTATATTTTTTGATATTATACCAGAAAATCATTGCATATTTTACAGGACAGTTGTATGTAAAATTTCAACTAGCACTAAACATTTTCAACATTTGAAGTCATGGGAAAATATACCGGGACCATCATCCCTTCCTATTATAGGACAATTGCATCATTTCTTTCCAGGAGGTTTGTATTATGTTTTGTTTATAAGTATGTATTATTTTTTAATATAAGAATTAATCTTTTAACTATTAATGGTACACATAGAAAGCTGATTTTATATTGGTATATATTTCAATAAATAGTTTTCATCCTACACTAACTTACTCCTATTGGATAAGACTAGTAAAGATTTTAATAATGTATGTTTCTTCAATAGGCTCTCTATACAACTGCAACGGCTACGAGTTTCAGGATAAGCTATATACAAGTTACGGGCCCATTGTGAAGCTTAACCAAATATTCGCTGGAAAACCTGGGATATTCCTCTATGACCTTGACTCGATTGCACAGGTATCAATTAAATTATTAGAACTCTAATGTTGATCTCATTTTACTAAATATAATCATGTTTATCAATTATATTCCAAATATAGGTAGATAATCTTGTTTAAGTATCAATGGCGATTAGGACGGCTAGTATATTTTATCGATATTCATATTATAAAGTATTATTCGTAAGTAGTAACTGACCCGATCATGAATATTGTTGCTATGCTATGCTGACAAAAAAATCTATACTATTCAGGAGTGACATCCTATTTTTTTTATCCTTGGTCAACCAGGCGAAACCAGGACAAGCTGGTAGTATTACATATGTATATCAAGATTATGTTTAATCCGAAATTTGGTGAAGATGGTATGGTATGGTGAAGAAGATGTGATAAATACTCTTGTTTATGTAAATAATGACTTTAACCTCTTAAATCACATTCCAAGAAATATTTTGCGGTGAAAATGTTATCAAAACAAAGGTATTATGTCAGTTCTAATTAACAGCTCATATTTAATATAGAAAATGATATTTAACTTGAGCCAAAAGTTCATAAAATAATAATTGCTATGTTCTGGCATAACACGCCCATATTGCAAACTGCATTCTACCTTAGAGAGTAATTTCCCTCGAACTGCATACGTTATTGCGAGATAGCACTCAAATTACAACGAGAGTGGATTGCTTGTTTAGCTTTTCATAGCGAACCTAAAATTCATAACATTGGCTAGAACTTCGAATATTTGTTCCCAATCTAAAATCACTCATCATCATCAGCCTATATCATATGGTCATAATGCTTGATAAGAGGTTACAAGCGTAGAGTGAACAGGTACCTTCTAGGGAAGCGCGTACCATCTTAGACCACATCTCAGCTTAACATCAGGCGAGATTGTGGTCAAGCGCTTCCCTATCGACATTAAAAAAAAACCGGCCATAATCCAGCACCCTGGCCATGTTCGGATTGGTAGATGTCACATCACACATGTCGTCGAGATGTTGATTCTTGGATATGCCGGTTTCCTCACGATGTTTTCCTTCACCGTTTCGAGTAGTGATGATGTTATCTACATGTGCAGATAAATTTTAAAATCAATTAATTT
The DNA here is from genome assembly GCA_907164665.1 of Colias nastes. NCBI lineage: Eukaryota > Metazoa > Arthropoda > Insecta > Lepidoptera > Pieridae > Colias > Colias nastes. Next base: position 19,840 of record CAJQZM010018878.1, on the reverse strand, counting down.
ACTGCATGCTCTCCTGGTCTCGTACCTCCAACTCATAAATTTTATAGCCACCTTAAACACTATAATCAGTATAATATTGCTTTAAATGAGAGTGGTTATAGATTGGTGTGTCGCGAGGAACATAAATTTATGAAATGGCGACACCAAGTGCGAATCATAGCACATTACTCTTTGGCACAGTAATAGAAACGTTTTAACGTCAACAGCGCGAAATTTACAGAGTACCATTTGCTTTTTGTACATTAACGAAAGTTTTCCTTGGAAGCCTAAAATTTATTTGGTCCTATAATTTTAGGACCTATCTTTCAGGACCGAAATAATAAAAGATTTATTTGAGATAATAATAGTCGTTCCATAGTTCTACAATTGATTTGAAATGTAATTCTTTATTTAGATCCCGAGATAGACCTGCAATGTCGTAACTGAAATAATTCAGGATTCATCGATATTATTAAGCAGTGGTCGCTAATTTTGCTAATTCTTAGCTAATTTTGTTGCAGATCATCGTCGTTGGTATTCCAATATTTCTGATATCAAGAAATTCAATCCACTTTATAATACTTAAGTATTGAGTTGGTATTGAGCTTCCTTCAATGGTTTTCACAACTTTGATCGTTATTCAAACAAAACAAAACATTATTCGTTATTCTTCGTTCCATTTTCAATATTGTTCTTACCAAACAATAATATCCTTTCTAAATTATTTCTTTTGTAGGTTCTTCGAGGCGAAAATTGGCTGCCTGTTCGACCTGGATTTCAAATTCTGTATTATTACCGAAACTTTTATAACAAACCAAAGGGAGGAGCTAAAGAACCAACAGGCTTGATTAGCGAGTGAGTTCTTTTTTCTTACTTACCTAAAATGATAACTGATAGATTTTTATTTATATTACTGACTATCAGTATGTAGTCAAATTGATTTTCATTAAATAGATTAAAAAAATATATTTTAACAATAATTTTTACAAAACCACACTGCAGAAATACTAATTTTCCAGATATTAAAACAAAATCTGCATAAAAAGTAACTAATTCAAACAATACACAAATCATTGCAAGTAACACCGCACCATTTAACACCTCTTCTGCTTATTAAAAGTATTATCCTGCCTTTTAATAAAACAGAGCTCTTTTCCCAACCTTTGAATAGGGTATCTCTAAATTTGTAAAAGCGGCACGTAAAGGGACTGTCTTTAATTCCCATGTAAGACTAAAATTACAAGAGACCCTTTTTCGTGGAAAATGTAAACAAGAATAAGAAATGGAGAGGTTTTGAATAACGTAAATAATGGTTACAATCTTATAGCAAGCATCGTGTTGAGTCACAAAGAACATCAATGGAAAATGCAAAAACGCCCGAAAATTAAAACTGCCCGAATAAAAACGGTTTGCGGTTGTAAACATTATTAGTACTTTGTAATAGAACCAAGAAAGGAATACTTATACCGTAAATGTAGTTTAGTACATCTTGGCGATATAGAAATTAGATTTTGCATAATGATTAGTTTACATATAATATTATACACTCAAACATTTCTTTTAGTCATGGAGAAAAATGGAAGCAAACGCGCTCCATGGTGAATCCGATCGTAATGCAACCCAATATCGTCAAATTGTACAGTCAAGTCAGCGCCGAAGTTGCTGAAGATTTGATCAAAAGGTAGTATTCCATTTTATTGAATATAAATTGAGTTTATTTGATCAAATCAATAAGACATCAAGAAACTAATTGATTTGAATTGTTTTTAACTTTGAACAAATTTGAAATGGGTGTCTCTACATCATATAATATATTATTAGTAGAACATAATGCTCTAAGCCATAACCTATAAAAACCCTAACATTATAATATCCTCAAAATTATAACTATTACAATTTACAGCATGTACTCCACTTATAATTATGCATTACATACATTATCATGTGTTATACAGGCTGTTATGCTCAATTGAACTTATAGTTTTTCATACGCTTCTGGACATTTAGCATATACCTTTTATTTCGCGGACACTGTTTTTACAAAGTGTCCTTCAATATACACATTTACTAATATTCTTTATTTCACATATATACTCAGGCTACGTAAACTCCGCGACGAAAACAACATGATTAAAGACAATTTCGACTACCAAATGAACCTCTGGGCCCTCGAGTCGGTCAGCGCAATCGCTCTCGGAGATAGACTTCACGCGTTAGACGATACTTTAGCAGACAACTCTCCTGCTAAGCAATTAATTAACTATGTACATGAGTTCTTTTCGATTGCTGAGAATTTAGATTATAAACCTAGCTTGTGGAGGTATATTTCGACTCCGTCGTTCAAGCGGGCTATGAAGGTCTTCAGCAGTATTGATGAGTAAGTATTTAATAAATGTTTGTAGAAATGTAAGGTTGTTTAGATGTTTGCTAAACAACCCTACATTTCCTAAAATTAGGATGTTCCTAAAATTAGGTTTCTTATTATTTAATTGGAAAATTCCAATAGTCGATAGCTAATTAACTGTAATTTTCTGAAGCTTTCTTATTTAAAAGTTAACCTTAAATTCAAGCTTTAATGATATCTAACACTGTCCGACCATAATGATTGAATTCCAAAAGTGGACAAATTCAAGAATGTGCCTTGAAATGTCATGAAAGATTTCGAAACTTTTCTGATTGTATCACAATATTACAGTCTCAAAGTCGAATGACTATTTTCCGTCAAAGGCTTTCATAGAATACAATACTTTATCGACGGCACCTTTCAGGATAACACTAGGCTTTGTTAAAAAGGCCAGAGAGGAATTGAAAGGGAAAGGTGAAAAGGCCGAAGATCAAAAAAGTGTTCTTGAAAAACTACTGGAGATAGACGAACGGATTGCTCTCATAATGGCCAGCGATTTGCTGTTCACTGGCGTCGATACGGTACTCGATATATCACTTTAATTGTGTTCGTTTATTACAGTTTTGTACTTTTAAATTACTCGATTTTGACTGTAAACAATTGTAGAACTTAGGTGATAAAATTGTATGTGATTAACAACACAATGTGAACAGCCAAAAGCATCGCATATTACACTATTCATTCACGTACGTAAAGGAAATAACTGCACAAATAAAAAAAATATTGGGCAATATTATATTAAATCTGTTAGTTTACTTACAGATAAATCATCGTAAAAACACTTATTTAATTTGTAGTAAAATTAATCTATTAGATGCTAAATTGAAATAAGCATTTAAAAAACAAATTAATAGGAGTAATGAATCAACAGGTCGGTAACACAATGAGCGCAACCTTGTACCTCCTCGCGAGTAACCCGGAGAAACAAAACAAATTACGGGATGAAGTTCTCTCCGGGAATGAAAAGAAATATTTAAAAGCTTGTATAAAAGAATCAATGAGAGCGATGCCCGTTACGGGGGGAAATGCAAGACTCACTACTAAGGAATATAACATTTTGGGCTATAAAATTCCAAAGGATGTAAGTATTTTGAAGTTTTAAATTTCAAAAAAAGATTTTCTTTTTGGTTATTCTTAGAACTCCGTCACTTCGTCAAGTCCGTTTTATAAGGTCTTTTCAATGACATAATTAAAAAAAAACAACGTATCAGTAAATCATATAAAACTAATTATACAAGTCTTCTAGACGAAGCTTAGAGTATTAATACATTTCAGTCTGACAGGTTAATTAAGATCGTCGACGTGACTATAACAAGAAAATATCAAAGCAACATGTTCTAAACTAATTTACATCATCCCACTATTGAGACTTCATTTCATGCTTTTTTCTAAAAATACCAACTTCATTACGCTCAAGAGCTAAGCTGATAAAATAAAGCGCTTTGTGAAATCTAAACTACATTGAATCGTCTTTAAACAATTAAACCCAAGAATCAATTTAGTGCGGACTTCTGAGAGACTTCGACTAAAGTGTACTCAACACTTAGTGGATGAACCCTATAGATTCAAATTGTGCTTTGAGTGAACACTATATAACTTTTCTAAGTCCATTTCACTTAAACTTGAATATTCGTTTTACCTTTACTGACGAGACTTCTTTGTAAGATTGTTTCTTATCAACAAGTTATTTTCTTTTCAACTTTATAAAGGACCTGTCAATTTTAAAATAATTTTATCGCTCAAAGAGAGCGGTGAAAATTTAAAGGTAATATATTTTCACTTCGAAAGTTTTTAAAATTGTATTATAAATTTCACGTCTACTTCATTATGCAAATATATTAAGTTCTTTCTTCGCTGCGTTTTAACAGAAATATAAAAGTATTTGGTTAGTAAAAATAATATAAAATTTTGATAGTTACAGTAGTGACTAGCCAGTGAATTTTAAACTAAAATTTTCATTATCAAATGAAAATTATGCAGTTCTCATTGTTTTAACAATTTTCCTTTCCCATTTTGCCTATAAAACTGAAATCATATTTGGATGTAATTGGCAAAATACATTTATATAAGTATGATATTGTTTTTGGCATCTCTATTATTATCATTGTATGTTTTTTATATGCATGACCATATGAGTAGTAGATACCTATGTATATTTCATTGAGAACCCAAACATTATTATTAAATCAATTTTATCGTTATTTACAGATGTTTCTAGTATTTCCTCATCAATATCTTGCTAAAATGGAAGAGCAGTATCCTCGAGCGAATGAATTTATTCCCGAGAGATGGATTGTGGATAAAGACGATCCGTTGTATCATGGAAACGCGCATCCTTTTGCGTACAGCCCTTTCGGGTTTGGAGCACGAATATGTATTGGTAATGTATCAGTTATCACTATTGCAATTATAAAATTATTTGTTGCATGACACACGATTCTCATAATCATTTTTATATTATATTTTATAGAATAAAATAGTAATTGTTTTGTAGCAACTTATTAATATTTCAGTTCAGGCACTCTTCTATTGCCTTATCAATTATCTTAACATTTTTTTTTTCAATTCATTTTTTCGTTATAATTATCCAAATATAATATCATATTCAGCATATAGCCAGCCTTCCTTCGTAGTCCAGCCATCCTTTCCAATTCTATAATTAACAAAGTTGTAGAACACATAAAGAAGGGTGGGAAAGATCAGTTATTGATCTTTTTTCAATTTATATATATCCATACAAACTAACTCATCTATTTACATAGGTCGTCGAATAGCCGATCTGGAGCTAGAGACCCTGATATCCAAGATGGTGGAAAACTTCCAAATCAGTTGGGTCGGACCACCGCCCACCATGTATCAAAGCTCTCTCAACTACTTCAAGGGACCATTTAATTTTGTCTTTAAGGACTTGAAATAATGAACAATTATTGATTTAGTAAAGACATTTATTAATTATTGATTCAATGAATAAATATTCGAAAATGACGAAATATGTTGTTTCATTTTATAATTTATCGACACATAATATAATACCCAGATATCCAAAAAGACGAAGGAGGTAATTAATTAGGTAATTTTTAAAAATGAATCGTCTATGTGTACAACCTGAAAATAACATTAATGATTGGCATCAAAATTTTCTTAAAACTCATAATCTATTTTTTCCTATTTACACATACCTATATACCTAAATGTAAAAAAAAATCATAAAACTCGGAACCGCAAAGTAATCCTCTTTTAAGGGCCAGCGCTCTGAGCCATGTGATCTGTCGATATCCTTCGGGGATTGCTGTCACAACGTCATATTATCGATAATGCCAATGAAAAAATATGGAAATACGTTTATCATTATTGGTTATTCTAATCCTCTTTATTTTTCAGTCAGTTGTTTTAATACTTGATTTTTCATTTTTCAGTAGCAATTTATAGGACTGCGCATTTTGCATATTAAACTAACAATATTTTTTACATATACTTTTAGTATAGGTATTCCTAATTCGATATTCGTTTATAAAGTGCCCTATTTGTAATCCCATATATTTGCATACCACACCTTCACAAGCCAATATATCCAAGCAAACATTCGGATTAATAATGTTAGCATTCGTAATTAGATTAACATTAGCATACTGTCACCGACCCTTATCAAAATAAACAGTATCCACTTCTCAAACTATATTTAATCCTCTAGATTTATAGACGAATTTCATGAAATCTAAGTCTCTACGCAAATAGTTTTTCTACGTTAAATAAACGCAATCTGCAATGTAAATAACATTATAGAACAGCAAGCTTTGTGCATCTTAGAATCTGCATCAAGATTACCAGAGGTAGATATTTATTTATACAATCTAATCGCTCAGCTAAACCCACCGGATCCCTCTGAGAAAACCACATTGTTATTTAAATTATCACCGTATTGGATAAACAGAAATTGCGAGATTTCCATTTAAGCGATTTAATTGCTTTTACTCGCTAATGGTGAAGGAAATTATAGCTAAATTATTAAGGGTATATAGATAGGGATTTAAAGTATAGTTTGCTTCCTACTTAGTATCAAAGCTTTAAAACTTAATTAATTAGAAGGGAGGATATCTCAGTATGTCCGCTATCGACCTACAATTGTTTGGTGTAGACTTGGAATTATGTGTAAAATGACCTAATACCTATAATACTGATCACTCCCGCATGCAAACATACAAAACACATTCCTCTGAAATAATACATTGGATGGATTGGATTGTAGGTATTGAATTTTGATACAGTATTTTTATTGGATTAATTTAAAAAATACAGACCACGTTGTTACAACCTTACTACAATAAGTTTTATTACATCGACATACATTACATAGATCAAACACACATACTTGTAATAAACATTTGTTTATATCGCTAAAATAAATTCAAAACTTGTTCCCAACACCCAAACAAATTCAAAAAGAACTGTAATAAAGTTCACAATTCACTATTCACTTAATAAAGGCTATTCAAATAAGACGTCAGATGACCCCATTGAGAAGTAGGCAAGACGGTTTGGATTGCAAGCGGGAATCCGTTCGAGTTGGAACGGAGCAAATAGTTCGAATAGAACTAAGACAAACAATGTGAACTGATTCCCCGCCTACCTGATTTTATGTTTTAATAGTTAACTTGGATGTTGATTAAAGATAAATTCGTGTATAAAACAACTGCAACTGAACGTATTTGTTATACGTGTAAAAAATAACTGAAACTCTAACTACGTATTTTATAGACATTTACCTAAACAAATTTAAGACCTATTTTAACAGTAAATTCTTCTTCCCTTACCGTTCAATTTTATAATCGTACTTCGAACTATTAACTCCAAAGAAAATTTTATGTTTTTTATATATTTAGAAGATGAAACTTTAAATGATCGTATTCAAATTTGTTATAGGTTTTTTGGGATTCAATAACAATATAAAGAAACGACAACATAACTTATATCTCCCGCGGGAAAGGACTTCCATTTCTCTCTGCCAGTCAGTTTCCCAAAATTTATAGGTATCGATATGTATCTGTTCCAATACTTAGTTTTTCACAATATCGCGGTGTATTTGTGAGCATTTGAATAAGTCCCAGCTGCATATTAAAATTTTTCAGATATTTTTTTTATAAATAAGGAAAATGTTATTGTATATTATTGATAATTGTTAATCGGTGGAAATTTAGAAACAAATAAATCATTCAAGATTTACATTCAGGACAAATCTGAATATAACTGTTTAAAAGCTGTTTGCGAATAGAAAGGTGATAAATATAACATGTAGAAATAAAATTAAATTCTCCGATGCAGGTGTCTGCATCTGCCGCATACTCTCTATGAACAGAATAAACTCCAACATTCCGTAATGAAATTTACAACCCTTTTGAAAACTTATAATATAAATTCAATAAAGTTGTTGAAGTAGAATTTATGACTAAGCGAAGTGAAGAAATGAAGACCGCAATTTAGCTCAGACGCTCCGAGTTAAGAACAGCTATAATAAAACTTTAAACACGTATGAAGTTTCCCATTTATTGCTTACGTGCGTAGCTTGTTTACGAGGCAAGATGGTCTTCAACATATAAACATAAGGTTTAGAAGCCTGTAGTTATATGCTAAGTTGTGTTATCACGCCATAGAGGGCAAACGTTATGGCTGATACGGTCGGAAGTTCCGAGAAATCTTTGTTTATTATTTTACTTTATCGTTACTTACGTTTTACGGCTTCGGATAGAATATGCCTCTATATACAGCTTATAGGGAGGGTGGTTGGATTTACGTAATAGTTTGTAAGAAATCGGAAAGCTTTTTTACACGTAGCGATAAATATTTTGCGTGCGCTATGTTACGTGCGCTACGTAATTTAAATTAAGAACGAAGTGCCTTAGAACGTTAAATAATTGCATGAAGACAGCATACAAATAAAATAAAAGGAAATTAGAAGACGCGAAATAAAATAAGGTATTTAAATATTAACTGCAAGAAAAAAGAATCGCAATAAAGCTCTCTTAAATTTACATGCTTATGTAAATTCCAAAATTTACTTATAGGTATATTTGTACTAAAAGTTTAGTATCTATATTAATAGTAGTAGTTACTTGGTTTACAATAAGGTAAGTAAGTAAGACATTTCGTCAAATAAAATGCAGGTTAAAGTATTACGGAACATCAAATCTCGTCACTCAGCCTCTCAATAGTAAAGTGAGTGCACGTAACGCTTGTTCATTTAAAGCATCTTTTCTTCGAAACCTCGTAAATCATGGACGTGTTACCTTGCCTTATTTCTTTACTTGAAAACCAAGACACAAAGGTTCTTTTACGTAGGACGCACGTAACCATCTCTGGAAGGTCGAACGGGTGGTTTACGTACATTTAATTTAAAATCATTATATAAATGAGTATAAATGAGATAGGCTACATTAGTAATTTACCCGATAATATTTAGCCATAATAAATATTGTCACGCTACAACATACGGTGACATAATTCTCACCTGTGTGATATGTCGATAAAAGGTGTCGTTTAGAAGATTTTCAGTAGTTATTGGATCTAGTTTCACGATCTCGGTTAGCATGTTGCAAAGAACGCCAAAATCTTTCCAGAAATAATTTAATAACACTTTTTCTACTTTACACGTTATTGTTTTTATAAGATCGATGTATTCGGTAACCCTCGCTATTGCTCATGAAAACTGTAGGTAGACAAAATCAATACTGCATCTTATGAATCCGCTCTCGCCTTCACTCATCCATTATTAAGTCTTGGTTTATTAAATCGTCTGAAATTTTGCCTCAGAGAAAATTCAGCCCGCTTATTAAAAATGAAGCGACGGGTGTGTAAACATTATAAACTTAGAAATACAAATTTATAAATAGAATTTCAACCTTTTGCATATCTTATATCAATGACAAATTATAAATGTGCATAAAATAACATACAAACGCATTCGAATGTTAATTATTCCATACAAAAAAATAGTTTTAAAAGAATAACAAATTTTATAGGAAAACTCCATTCATTTAACTTTCTAACTTCCTAATTAAATTGTAGAGCGTCTATTGTTTTTAACTGATTGTTTTTGAAGTGAAACTTCTTTATCGGGGTTGGAAAAAAATTTAGTGTAACATTTTTTCGTTACGCGCGACATTCTTCCGTTACGCGCCATCTTTTTCTTATCCCTACCACGCGTGATTCGACGTAAGTATAATTTCTGTAAAGTTGCATATAGTAAATATTTTTTTGAAAAATAAGGTCATAAAGAAGTTTCACTTCTTACGTGTGTACACTAGTACACGCACACATTTTTTTTTTCTGTCTTATTTGCACCTTATTTGTAATTATTTGTCATTTTAACTGACATTTTAAGCTAAACAGAATGTCGTATTCAGAAGTTGTGAAACTGGCAGATAATAATGCAGATGACACAAACATATTGTAGTTAATCTGAATACAAACATGTGGAAAATATCTGTATAATTTTACTCCAAAGGCAACAAAGGATCCGAATCTTGACATATACACGGTTAATAGAAACTAGCTACTATCGAAATATCCTATGTAATATATGAAATAAGTTTTCTAGGGTACAGCTGTATCAAGCAAGCGTTCCATTATTAAATACAAGTTTCATATTACCCGCCCGTAATAGTTTCATATGTGAGCACACAAAGTGCCATTAAAACCTAACCAAACTTTTCGATGGAAATACTAACAATGTAACTGCAATCGTGTAGATATAGCTTTTGTGTCGACAGTTACGAGATTGTCTAACCACGGTTGGTAAACTTCAGTTTTAATAGCCAATATTAACTTGAACTATAAGTCGATATGAGATCGAGTCAAAATCTATTTTCAGTTCAATTTACCATCTTGTTCAGTTTTAACGAGCGTGGGTGGATTGCAATGCACTTTTGTGAATTCAACTCATTGTCTCTACAAAAGCTAGTTTTCTCCAGTAATTTGTTTCAAGTTAACGTTCAAGTATATTACACCCTTAGAAGTTTATTTAAATATATTTAGAGACAATAATAAACATTTTTATTTTCTTCTACACTCTTGTGCGAAGTACGAGCCGCCGAGGTGCGACAATTATAATAATATTAAACTAAAAGTACAAACCCATAAAATAACCTAAAACACATTGCCACTAAGAAAATGATATCAAAGTAAGACATCAGAACTTCTGAACTAACTTGAAATATGAATACTTTATAAGCTTCGTTAAGCGAGATTACATTTCAGGGTGGAATTTTGTGACATAAATTCGGTTAGCATCAGTATTTTACTGGATTTTCATACTTTTCGTTCCAGCTCGTTGCTATCACATGAATGCCATTGCTTCAGCATGGTTTACCACAGACCACTTATTATTAGGAGTAAGTATACTATAGGTAGTATGTGATATACTTTACAAAATATTTTATACATGTGTTATATTTTGTATTCGTATAATTTTAGGCAAATTTATATACTTACACTGATTTTATGATACATATTATGATATGGATAACAACTTTAACTAAAAAATTCTAATCCTAACTAGATATTTGAAAACTACGGTCGAAAGTAAATCTTAAATAAGTATTATACCCATCTAATAGACTTATTAGCGGCCTTTACACGCAAACTCTATCGCGCATGAAACAGCAATCGTGCGTGAAAGAGCGTGCGTATAAAGGGTGTAGGGCGCGGAAGGAAAGACCACATGCCGCGCTCATCAGTCATCAGTCGCGCGCGCAATCGCACTCACGATTGTACTGTGGTTGCCTTTACACATAAATTCTTTCGCGCACGAATAATATGGCGGACATACGCACGTGGAGCAAGGAATTAGTATTGGAGCTTATTACTTTATTTAACTTTACTTTAATTAAATCGGAGGAGTACAAAAACAAGAATTTAAAAGACCAAGCATATAAAAAACTTATCGACTTTTTTAAATAAAAAGGTTTTATTGATGCTAATCGTGATTTTGTTGTAAAAAAAATGCAAAGTTTTTTGAGTTCAATTAAACCAGCAAACATGATAACTTGCGCCATCCGATATCTTGTCTCCATTTTTCACTTCTATCACGCGCGGTTGTCGATAAAACCGTGTGCATTGCACACACTCCAACACGCGCCTCTTTCACGCGGTCTATCACGGGCGATTAGTCTTTACACGGCCGCTCATTCCGCTAAGGAAAGCAAACACGAATAATCGCGCGCGAAAGAACAAGTGTCGCAGTTAAGACATACAAAGGTAATCGCGAGCGATTGAGCGTGCAGGCTTTCCCGCGCGTAATCCTGTACGATCCACAGAACGCGCGATAGAGTTTGCGTGTAAAGGCCGCTATTGTTATTGAAAGCCTACGTGACTTATAATAAGAGAAAAATAATTTCTAATGCAATAAACTTATTTTAATGTCACCAAATTTATGACCAAATATTTATAGATTCAATAAAAACTAACATCACCAAGTTCTGCACAACCGTAAATACTAAAAAGCTGATACACACACTGTATGCATAAACTGCAAGTGCAGACAATTTATGACAGTCATTATTCTCGGAGTGGTTTTCAACTGGTCCAGTACATCGGTATCTAACGGCGGAGTGTAGCTACGTAAACTACTGTTATTTCAACATTTATACTATCATTTTACAGGAGACACTTTTACTCTAATAGTTGTTGCAGTTTGTTGTAGGTTCTGGGTACATAACAAGCGAACATTATAGAGAGAAGATATACGATCAATGAAGATTCAAAGGTATAGGAGGGTATAGTCCTCCAACTTTTATTCATACTTAGGCCAATGAAAAAATATGCCAGTGCCAATATAGATTTAAAAAAAAATCATGAAAGAAACAAGAAAACAATTTATATTTTACCAATTAGCAACCCACTATTTTGAATGGTCAACAGTCAATACACATACAATGTGTACAGTGGAATCAAATATCGGCTTAAGATAATGATGACCGATCTCTCCTGCATACTGAAGCAAAATTTCAAATGATCTAGTAGATTATAATAGCCGCAAATGAACAACTCCTGTTCTCATAAATCCATACTAATATTATAAATGCGAAAGTAACTCTGTCTGTCTGTCTGTTACTCAATCACGCCTAAACTACTGAACCAATTTTCATGAAATTTGGTATGGAGATATTTTGATACCCGAGAAAGGACATAGGCTACTTTTTATCCCGGGAAAATAACGCAATCCCGGAAATCCCACGGGAATGGGAACTATGCGGGTTTTTCTTTGACTGCGCGGGTGAAGCCGCGGGCGGAAACCTAGTGGTTTATAAATCTTTTGTCCGTAAAATATTCCCTTGAGATGGCAATCCCATTTCATCCTTTTTTAATGCAAGATATTTCTGCAAATCACCCAGAATGGTACAGCGTCCGCGTCGGTTGTCTACGTATTTTTTATTCCCGCAAGAAATCTTTCTTCAAAATCTAATTTATTTTATACGGAACGCGTAACGGAATAAAATTTAAATGTTCCTATTACTTTAATCTTTTAACAATGAAATATTCGTTTTAAAGAATTCTATGATTTTGTATAATGTATTTGAGTTTGTTAGTAATGATGTCTTATTAATTTTATTATTATTTAGTATTTTATAGTATGATATGGGTATGATGAATAAAAACAACAGTAGTTTTATGCAAAATATAAGCAACAAACATTTTCATATCACCCAAACAAACTTTCAGGCTCATATTAGATTATTGGAAAATTTTGAAATGAAATTCGCGCAGACCCCAATCATGGTATAAAATCTGCGTCAAAATAAATGAACATAAAACTAACAAGGTAAAATTTAATATAGAAAACTTTCCACAGGATCCTAATTTAGTAAAAACATTTCATTACTTACCTGATTTCAAGATTCGCCAGACGGAATCAACATTATGCAAACGCTCTCAATAAATTAAATAAAAGTTCAAAAGTAATTTAAACTTGCCTTTCCAGGTGTTGCTGAGATAGCAAGTTAGAACAAACCCATTGTATAAATGTTCTTTCTTTTTATTTTACACTGAAGCTGTAATCATTGGTGTAATCTTTTACATTTCACTTTTTGTGTTTCGTTCAAATTATTCTTGTGATTTTAAAAGAGAAGTCGGAAGGATTTAAAAAAAAAGTTGAAATACCTTTGGTTTATTTTTATTTTACACAACAAACCATTTCTTTTAATCAAGATGTCCATATAAATCAGATGAAGTATGTATAATTATTTTTCGTAAATTATATCCAAACTTCATTATTATTTTAAATTAGGTACATAAATAATACCATAATAAATTAATTACCCCAGAAAAGTTTTATCTATTCCGTCGCTAGTACTAAGTAAATATTAACGTAAATATTACTAGTTTTCATTTGCATTAAGGAAATTGTTCACGTTCATTATATTTCAAATATTTTAATGTTACCGTTGTTGAATACCTTCAACAAATGAGTTAATTAAAATATATGTAGCTGTGTCTTCAATAAACTTTTAATTTCAGATTTAAATGTTAAGTTAGGTGCTAAACTAGATCTATATCTATATTTTAACGTATTCTGTTAACATTTAGATATAAATTTAGAAAATATTGTTTAGTAGAGTTCGCTTTATCACTTTATTCACATATACGGTATACAATATTATAAATGTAAGGAATTATACTAGCATGAATAGAAATGATATTATCCTAATTCATTTACGAATACTGTCGTCACGTAGACTATGATATGTATTCCCAAACAAATTTACATAAGGAAAATATGTATGGGTGGAAATATGGAATTTCCCTCCGTGCCAACTCATACTAAACAGAAATGATTTTTTCCCTACTATCCAGGTCTCGGGGGATTTTCCGCACAATCTCATAATAGTTTTACATAATCGTATTTCTTGTCAAAAAATTGAATGAAAGTGACGCTATTGCTTTACCTTTTTTGAATTCTTTTCTATTAAAGCCCACAATCGAATTGTTACACGTAACTTATCAAATTCAACTAGTAGGTATGTATCGTACTTTTCCTTAGGGTTACGTATTAACTATTTAGTAATCTGTGGTTTTATATTATCTGTGCCTAGGTAAATAAAAATATTCCCATGTTTTGTTCTCCTTTAGCCCTTGAATGTTTTTCTTTAAATCCCCATAGTTCACAGCACAATTTCTCAACTAATAAACTAAAAATTGGTGAACTATTAAAATTAATCTTGTTCATTTGACATTGATTTTTGCCAAGGGCACTAAATGGATATATTATTATGTAGCACGCAAGCACCATTACCTCTATTGAGCCTATAAACAAACAGGGCCGGGCTACCAGTCGTTAATACAAACAAAGCCTATATGAGACTAGTGAAATACCTCTTAAAACCTTCAATATATTATGTATTTGATTTATAATCTATATGGCCATTGATAAAATAATACGTCTTAATACAAAAACGCTAACGCTAAATATACAAATAGTAAAAGTATAATATATAGTAGCATAGTAGCATAATATTCTCTAAATAAATGATATTGATTTTCAATTCCTGTTTGAATATGTATTTAAGATTTTCTAAATCTATTTCGAATGTAAATTGCCGGACTTTTAAATTAATACCTATTATGGTCAATATTTGGTCAATATAAATAAATTTTATAACAAACTTTTAAACAAATTAAATTTTTAATATATATATATTTATATTATTTTTTTAAACAAATAAAAACGTTGACAAGGTCCCTGTATCCACTATAGAAAATAAATTTCATGGAAGCCTACAAAGCTTTTAAGGTTATTAACAATCTATCTTTACTTCAGTTAACGTGGCGCGTTTCCCTTCATTTTACATCGAGATTTCCATCAACAAATACTTTTTCATTTAACCTTAATTACAACTTCCAATATTTGGAATCTCAAGCATCAATCTTTTTGCGTTACTAAAGAAATGATGAATACCAAAGAAAGTATACATTCGTTGAAAAATATTGGATAACAGGAATCTTTGATTTTCTCTTTAATCTTGCAACAAAAAGAACATAATCAGGTTCATATTTATTTAAGCCATATGAAATACGGATCTCATGGACTACGGAGATGGCTTATTCCACGTCCCATTACCAAGATGTGCGGAAAGTAAATAAGTTCGCGCTTTTCTTGACGTAAATTCGATGTAGTTACTTTCATATAGAGAGGCAATTTCTTGAAAATTTAAAACGTATTTTACAGTACATCTTGTCGGAGATCCAAATATTATTGAAAGCAGGATTAATCTTCACTCTTATATTATAGCAGCAATACTTTAACAGACTCGAAGTGTGTTTGAACACATTGAACATTAAAGCAATAACAGATTACTGGTATTAGAAAGGAAATTCATAATTAACAAAATGCAATACAAACAAGCCGACCAGTTCATCATAATTATGCAATCCGATAGGGTTCATGTAACCAAACACTGAATAATGGAAATTTAGATTCAGGCAGTCCGCAAACAGTGGAGCCGTGTAAACGGATAAATGGGTGCTGATGTTGAAGCGCTCTAAATCCGATAAATTAAAAAATAACATTATATCAGTGGCTTGCTGATGCGGAATTTTAAACAGGAAAAACTTCCGTTAGATTTCCGTAAAATATAAGATCAATTTACTTTTTTGTCTCTTTATTAATCCAGTTAATTCTAAAAAGGGGAAAATTTGATGTAAGTATTTTTGTTGGATTTAACACAAAACCACTCTACCGGTTTTAACATTATTATACCTTTAGAACGCCACGGTACGGAGTAATATAGACCAGCATTATTTATCGTTATACTAATAATAATAGTTATTTAACTTAAAAATAAAATTTATAATAAAATTTTTGTATGTTTTCAGATGAATTAATTAAAACCAAATACAATTCTGGCTTCGTAATTACGTTTTGATTACCATTACTTAAAATTTCATATAATTTAGTATAATATTTCAATACAATTAAATTCAGTATAATATTTGGTTATAATAATGTTTTAGAATCTCCGTAAATTTGTGAAGAAACAAAAGTAGATAACACAACTTAGTGTCGAGCAAAGCGTGGCGATACGAAGCTGCAGCCATTTATTAGTTAAGCTGAAACTACTTAAGAGCTTTGATCTGTAAGTTTTAATAACCGTAATGTATACTAGTACGTGTTTAGAATCCGGAGTTTAAACCATATCACTTGAATATAATTTCCTTGCATTTGCTAACTTTGGTACAGTTTGTACGTGGATTCGTTTAGAGTCTTACTCTAGGGGAGTGCGGTCTAATTCCGTTACTACTGATATTATATTGTTAAATTGAAGAACCTGATTATATAATGTACTTACACGACTACTATAGAATGTTGTTCTGTTTATTTGTATAAAATTTTACAAACAAGTAGTATCACGTACAAACATAACTTCTCTGATCTTTCGATTGGAATCATAAAATGATTGTTGCAGTCGGAATACCAATATTTCTGGAAAGTATATATATATTTCAGATTTCCGAAGGTTATGCAAAATTGCTTGTTTCTTCCGTGTTATTTCAAATCACAAATATGATCTTACTTATCGTGTCGTTTTTAAATTCTTAACACTCAATCTTTTGATACCATTGAGCTGTTATATCGTATCGGATTAAATATCATAAAAATACTCAAATTGTGTTTGCGAACTTGCTAAGTTACATTAAAACTTTTGGATACATTTCGCCAAAGTTTTGTAAGGTCGAGTAGGCGAGGGCGTGAGAAGTCGGGATCCAATTAAAGTTTGGCCAACTTCGTCAATACTGTCCGATTTGGACCGGTCAAAATTACTTTATAATAACTTCCAGTGTGGATCAAAACTATCTTTTCTACAATATAATATATTTTCTTTGGATTTACACAATATTTCTCCATTGAGAATATTTCTAAATCAATTACAATTTATACCAGTAAAATATAATGGAACAAAGAATTCCGGATATTCTAGATATATGAGTACCGTATCCTTTTTGCTACAAGAAACAATTCAATACAATACCAATATTTTATTTTATTTTTATTAGTTTCCAAACAGCTTATACAACAATATAACATACCAAATTATAAAAGTACCTACAATTAAAAACGTTCTATGTATAAACCTATTATATGGATACATAAATGTTTAGAGTGAAAGATGTTACTTCAAAATACTGTTACCATAACAATAAAAAAAAATACAATAAAAGAAATGCTTATAACAAGATTTGGCATAAATCCGTATGTTTCAGGTGCTACGCAGAGCAGTAAGAACTAAGCGACGAAAACTGGCTAGACTATTTGAAAATATGTCAATTGTGTTATCTTTATTTCGTACAACAATACAACTGAGTCCAACTTAAAGATATCGAATCTTTTCTTTCACACCTTCAAAGGTTTTATTTTGCAGTTCTAAAAATGTAATTTCAACTTTAATAAAACTTTTAAGTGTGCCAAGAGCCAATATTTAATGCGAAACTGATATAATGTTGATCGACAATCGACTTATAATTAAGGAAAGGCTTTGAATAATTTCTATTTAAATTCCCCATAAAGTTAAACACGGAGGGCTTGGAAATTATGTCGAAAGATAGAGGAGTTTTGTTAAGTTTTAATCGCTGTTGGCAATCACGACTTCAGTGGAAATTAATATTATAAAGGAAATTTCTACCTAGCCTGAATAAATAATTAGATACTCTATTATATATTCATTTATCTTATAAATGTTAATGGCGATGTAAAATATGAAAAATTAATATCGACATTCAAAATAAATTAAAGCTTTGTCAACGAACATTTTTTATGGAAGCTTAAAAAATGATAATTTTACCATAAATATACATGAACATAATAAAAGATCAGCAAGAAAGTGATAAAAACATTTATTTCCCTGTTTCTAAATAAACAGCGAGTAGCAACCGCAATATCGATAAACCCGGAAACCTATCTTGTATCCGCTGCGAAATGTTAGCAATTTGAGATATTGGTAGGTACGTTTTCTTACATTATTGTTTGTTGAAAATACTTAGACATTTTTCATACAAAAACAACAAAAAGATAATACCTATACATGGTATACATGGTTACAGGTTGCAACACTAAATAGCGTTAAGAAAAATAAAGCATAAAAAGCAATCAACGAGATGTAAGTAGCAGCAGAGTGTCAAATTATCCCTGACATAAAGAGACTGTTCAGCATTAACTGATGACTCACTTTATGAAATACGAAGTATTGTTTTTTCAATGTTCCAATTATACTGGATATGACGCTAAGAGAAATAAGGAAGGACAGTTTTCTGATATTTAAGCACATATTATTTCTAGAACACGAGGATACATCGTTTATTGATCCTTTTGAGGGAATTCTAAATCGTGTCGATAACGCTTACTCCTATTACCTATCTAAATACAAAAGAAATTGAAAATGCCTTTCTGATTTCTTTGATTTTCATATTTCCCAAACCCTTATGTAACATAGAAGAGCAACCATGACACACGTATATAAACAAATTGCAAGAAGCCACACACATGACGAAATAAGAATACATATCATACAAAAATAAATGATGAAGCTCCTGAATTTGTGTTGCCAACCGTACAAAGGTGACAAGCGGCGTCTTTACGTATAGATACACTTTCATTAGAGCCTCACCGACTGTAATAACACATGCCTCCCCCATATTAAAATTGCTAGGTTTGGCGCTAAACCGCAGAGTCGTTTTAGAGTAAGATCCCAGAGCGATAAGACATAACTTATTTTCTAAAAGATGAAACTTTATGTTCTCAGTAGTGTCTCATGTACTTTGTATACCTGCATGTTTGTGAAGTTTGCCCAGTGACACCTGGGCAGGTACCAGGTGAGAAAGGTGACTAAAAATAAGAGTTACTTTACTTAAATTTAGATGGCTGATTTTTAGATATATTTTATAGAATATCATTCTCAAATGGTATCGCAAGTATCAGACACTTTTCATGGACCAAAACTTTTGTCAGACGCTTTAAAGCTCCACCAAAAATAAACAAACTTTACTTATTTTTTAATGTCTGATTTTTTAATATGTTATCAACATAACTATTACAAAATTATATTTAATCAGTCAGACAAATTGGAATGACAAAAATCCACTAAACACAAAAAATATTCGGCCGTGAGTACGAACGCGAGAGCATTATGCATGCGTTTCAGAGCGAGTGAGACGTCCATAGTAACCCGGTTCTCCTTCTTTAACTCACATTCTGTTTCAGTCTACTGTGTATGTGCGCGCAATGTATAGTATTAGACCGGGAGATATTGACACAAAATTTCGAGTCATTTGTAACAGGATGGCGGTTCTACAGGGGTCTTAGTACGCAATGACAAAAAGAAAAATGATGGTGTGAACGCTGGTACCGGCGGCTTAGTCGCGTGGGCGTTAGTCGAACTCGTCGGAAAAATAGCGAAAGTCAAACGATTTGTAACA
>CAJQZM010018873.1:0-18618 GCA_907164665.1 Colias nastes | reverse complement strand
TCCTCTAAAAAATGCAACCCCAAATGTAACTTTTCAATGGACCATTTAGATTGAATACCAGCCTTTATAATATTATGCGGACTTAATTTATAAAGTCATTTGGATTATACAAAGATTATCCTTATAGTAACAACTTTAAGGTAAGAAATGATCATTTCACGATAAATGGATTTTCCTTCAAAAGTTTTAGTAAAGATTCGTAAAAGAATTTATTTCCTACTGTTCGAAGAGTATTATTCCAATACTCTACGTGTATAAATCTTAGACGTTTATTAAAGCAGATGGCAGAGGACCGTCTAGACTCGCGACATTTCTCAATTGTTTACCTACATTTTATGAGATACACTAAAGAACTTCTATTCAGACTTTTATAGACACAGACATTATTAGTCTGTCTTGTTTTGCAGACCGTATAAATGTATATTGTAAACGTTTATCTATTGTAATGTGAATAGATACATATTTTTCGCATGAACTACCTACTATAATATCTTGATATGTAATTGAGTATATTTTTTTTGATCGCGTAATTATTATTAATAAAATAAAACCAATTTATAACTCATTATTTGTATATCTCATGCACAATTATTTTTCACATTATCGTAACATACTATAAGTAATTAATTTCTATTCTTCTTTCTATTCCCAAATACGTTGCTTTAAATATAATAGATATTAAAAAAAAAGATATCAATATTCATATTCACAATGTAACACAAAGCCTATAAAGTTATTAACCTAAAAGGGGATTGTTAAGGATAATATATTCCTAAGCCATAGCCAAGTAAAACTAATTCGATCATACTGTAATCAATTATTGCCTCCGTTTTCATCCGACGCTCTAAACACAGTTATAATCCGATAACCGGATTATCCGAGGCTATCCTGAATATCATTGATGTTAGACCAAACGTTTATTAGATTACCAGCGGACGCTGAAGGTTAGGTCAGATCGTTCATAGCTTCTAGTGTTAGAAAAGTATATTTTCTGCTTATACAGGGTGTAATCGTTAAGTGTGCACAAGCGATTATTCCGTAACTATTGCAGATACCAAAAAACTTTAAACTGATATCGAAAGTACTTAACCTAATGAGTAAAATGGCCATAATAAATTTTTAAAAATAAAACGAGAAATATCCAAAAATGTTACATTAAACGCTCCCATACATTTTATTTCCCATACATTTTGTATTCATAGCAGATTTTCGAAGTGATGTCCTCATTGTGCAATACAATGAGGAGCTCTATTTACAGTTTCTAAATGAACTTCCCTTCAAATTTGCGAAGTAATTAAAGCAGAAAACCAAAAAAAGAAAGAAAAAGCTAAAATCTTTCATATTAAATGTACTAGGTTGATCCAAAAGTAATGATAATTGGGTATTTCCTGTGCACATAAAAATATAAAATAAATGTTTTTTGCTTGCTCATGTATTCACTAAGTAATCACAAAAAAATCATATCAACAGGCCACGTTTCCAATTATTTACATTAATTTGAATGTGAACCGTGCGTGCCAGAATGTTTCCCGACGAAAAGAAGAAACAACGATTCGACATGTAGAGGGTAAATTTCTAAATTTTTAATGATATCAGGATAATTTTTTGTCACGTTTTGTGATCATGGACGTTACCCGAGTTCACCATGTTTATGCTGAAACCAAAAAACAATCAATGTCCTGGATGCGAGCTTCCAAAGTGACGATGAAGAAATTCAAAGTGAAAATCAGTAGGTTAGATTAAAGCGGTAGTTTTTTGGGACGCTGAAGGAATAATTATGGTGGAATATTTTAAAAAGGTAGCCACTTTATTGGGCTCTTACTAAACAGACCAAATTAAAAGATTGCGGTAGGTTAGTAAGGAAAAGAGACATGGCAAACTGCGGACCTGAACGCTGTTTCACCAAGACAACGCACCAGATCACAAAGCGTCAGTTGCGATGGCTGCCATTCAAAAATCGGCATTCCAAATGCTTGAACACCTACCCTATTTTTTAGATCTAGCTCCTATTTAGTTTTATCTCTTTCCTCGGCACAAGAAACACTTTCTTAGCAATAAATTATTTTAAGACGACAGCGAAGTGATGGCCGCGTGGAGGGGTTTTTGTGGATGAAGTCAAAGTTTTTTTTTTAAGTTTAGGAAAAAAAAATATTGAAGTATATTTTCTAGTTAGAAGACTATCTAGAGAACTACATAATTATTATAACTGTAATGACCTATATTGATTATCATTACTTTTGTATCAACCCATGTACATGGGATATTCGTATCTCATACTAAATGTATGGGAGGGTTTCAAGTTAATTTTTTAGATATTTCTCGTTTTATTTTTAAAAATTTATTATGGCCATTTTACTCATTAGGTTAAATACTTTCGATATCAGTTTAAAGTTTTTTGATATCTGTAATAGTTACGGAATAATCGCCTGTGCACACTTAACGATTACACCCTGTAGTGGTGGAACAATATTATTTAAACTGAATTGTAAAAGATTAGTAGGATGTTATACAACTTTAATACTAAAATTAATAATAGACGTGAATATTAAAATAGTAACGAAACTGCATAATATAAAAAGAAGCCACATATTGGAAATCCAATTGTTACTGTAGGAATTACTTAACTATGTCGTTAGTATAAATATTAGCGATCATTAAAAGTTTCAACCTAACAAAACATTAAGAACCATAGTCCCAATTTACAGAAGAAGAGAGATCAACTAGTTATATCAATAATCTTACAGTAGAGTAAATTAAAAGACCGCGGCAAAAAATATTTTAATCTCTGTAATACGTATGATATAGGTAGTACGGATGGTCTTAATAAAAGCCTTCTGGGAAATCAGTGGGCGGTTAATGAAATCTTGGAAGGACAACTTGATTGAAGCGACGACAGCTAGCTTTAGTTTAGAAAAAGTTAAAGGTTTAGTCGTGAAGGATATTACATTCTTAAGTTTCATTTAAACGGCTTTATTAAAACTTGAGTTCAAGAAGTTCTAGATTGATCTTGACGTTATTAAGCTCAGGACTAACGTTCTAAGTGCTTTTGTGTGTTATTTCAATTTATCCTAGTGTTGCATTTAGACACGTTGCGAAGGTAAATTTCAAGGGTTAATTAAATAGAATTTATTTTTCAATTAATCAATTGATTTCCCATATCTATGAAGGCTTTGTTTTTTGTACAATTTCTTAAATAAAAAAGTAAGCTAAAACCAATATTTCATTTTCATTATCGACCAAGTCTCATCTGTGTCCACAAAAAATAATTAACCAGACTCAACGTATTGACTAGATATACCAGACTATCTCAACGTATTGACTAGTATTGATTGTTAATGTCCATTCATATTTAACCATCCATACTACATAAGAGCAATGTATCCTCACAGATGGACACACCTCTTGTTGGTCCGTCAAAGCCTTGTTAGTGTGAATGAGCCATTTAATCATCTTATTTTTCGCTCGCACCAATTTGTAAGAATGACGGGCCAGATCCATGATACGAGGATAAGCGAGCAAGAAAGTGTTTAGAATTTTAATAATCGAATTTAATGTGTCGTTGGATTTATTCACTTTTGATTGATGTGATTCGTTAGGTCGTTAAATCTTGAATGGACAAACTTTTACTTTTTGTTAATCGTTCCGATTGGCGAAATTTTGAAGGGACGGTAATTGATTTTGTTTGGACGTTATGTACTTTATTAAGTAGCTATGTGTTAATAAGAAAATATATTCTTTTTCGTATAAAAAGTTTTATTAGAGCAAGTAAATACTTAGGTCTTTTAATATTTTCTACGAGATTAATAATTAGCAGTACTTATCTGTGTTATTTATTTCATGTCATTATACGCAAAATATGTAAGTGTTTGTCATTCAATTACAATAAGCTTTTAGCATTTCACCAAAATTTCTTAAAATAGGTACTGCGTAGGTTACACCCTTTCCTTTGATTCTATATAAAACGAGCAAGTCATTAAGTTACGAACGTTTATGATCATTATTCGGTCTTATATAATTAAAATATTATGTCTATGTTCAGCCTGCGGCTTCGTTTCAAACCTTATACGACATACCAGGAAATGTCGCATAACTTATTAAAAGTTATTAAGACACAATCAAGCTACATCAAATGAAATTCAGTAGCTTGTTCGTGAAAGAAGAGCTTCTTCAAGTCAATCCAAGATTTCTTTCGTTTATTAATAAGTCAGCAGTATTTACACACTAGTAACATGAAACTCCATGGCATGAAATTCAGATGAACATCAGTAGCTTGTTCGTGAAATAAGAAGCATATTCAAGTCAATCTAAGTTTTTATTCGTTTATTAATTAGACAGTCTATTAAATACATGTAACATGACCTTAAATATCAAAATAATTGTATCAAACATTACATAACGACTGTACAGTGTACGGCGCAAGTGACTCTGCAATCTTGAAATAATTTGAAGGTAATTGCAAAATTAGTATTTTTAACCTTGCATCCTGTTACAAGTTCATTGACTCGAAACAGCGTGATGGATTATATTGTGCTTCTCTTTTTTACCGGCGAGCTTTGTATCTATAGTAATTTGTAATGTTCGCCATGTGTTTTTAATTATGTTCCATTTTGTATATTCGAAAATGAGGGTTGTTTTTGAAGTGCTCTGCAAAAAGTTATAGGCGGTATATGAAACTGAATTTTACAATAAAAATGGAGATTTTTTTAAAGTAGAAAATAAAGATCTATTTTATTAATTAGTGGTAAAGTTAAATATTCTATAGTTCTATTCCAATGAAAATTTATCTTTATATAATACCTGAGTCAAGAAAATGCATGTTAATCTAATGTAAGATCTCAGCGAGCTTATACTTAGGCCAAAAATTATTTATACAAAAATCACACAAAAAATAATCTACAAGAGATCCTCCATAATCTTCTTCTCAGAATGTTATAACGATTTGTATAATTTATCTTAATAACAGCTGTAAGGTGCCTTTTATGAATAAAATAAATAAATAAATAAAATAACCAAAATTTATTCATATCTGCAATCGGATAACAATCTCAAACATCGAAGACTGCAGGCTACATCCCAAAACATTAAAGGAAACAATTTAAAAATTAACATCTCATTCTAAATCGTGAAATTATTATGCAAATAGCGTTCCATCGCATGATTACTGAGTAATGACCTTACTGACACCCGAAAGTACGTGATAGGCCAGTGGTTGGCAACCTTTAGATGGTGTGAATTTCACAAATACGTAATTGCTTGATAACCTGTTATTTGTGTTCTGATAATATCTGTGGTATTTATGCATGTTGTGGGAACAATGAACGTTTTTGATTGATGGTATTGTAAATATTTTGTAGACACCAAATATGCACAGTCGTTTAATAGGATTGAAATTGCATTTTAAACCCGTTCTAAAAATGATATGTTTTAACATAGTTTTGAATATTGTATAAGTGCAAATTGTTACAAATCGGGTTATCACGAACAGTATTTGTTACACTTTTTGATGTACCTATATCATTTCAAATTTTACATTCTTAGAGTTAAGATTAAAGTATTGGTACATATTATCTTTTTTTCAGGACCAAAGGTACAGTACCTCTATAATAGACCCTTTAAGCGCCATCTCTAAATAAACATAATGACTTCACGCTTTCTTTCAACATATTTATCAACACGTTGTATCATTCAAATGAAAGCGAAATTCATGACTAATCCTATTAAGATTTTCTTACGAATACATATTATAGTATGATGATCGGTCGTATTAATTATTGTAGATTTCTACTAAAAAAATATGGTGAGAAAAAAATGAAGATGTAAAATGTTTAAGTAGTGTAAGTGTCAAAGTTCTGAAGGATTTCGTGAAAATAGACAGGACAGGTATAAGTTATAATATGTGTGTATGTATATCTACCTATTACTGTATACCTAGTGTTTGAAATGCTTTCCTAAACTAAGCATGAAATATTGCAACATACCGTATGCAGCAATCGATACACTATTTAGGTAAGTTTGCAGCAGAGCTTATTAATTTAAAACGGATGAAGATATTATGTTATAAAATTACTCGTTCTTCTCAATTTATTTGACGAAAACAACTCGGATATCCAAATTCAGTCGTTATTTCATAAATCTATTTTCACATTTAAAATAAACGTACTTTTTTATTTGAAATTTACTGACACATTTATTCCACGGAAGTTTCCTAATGTTTTGTAAGACAGATATTCTATAAACTCGTTCTAATACGGAGCTTTTTCTATTATCATGTATGTATTTTTCACAAGTGTCTATACTTCATATTATGTAGATTGTATCATGTTTATAACAGCTATCAGAGTTCACACATATTATCAAACTAACGGTGAACACAAAGTCTCAAAGACAAAATAACCTAACCTTACTATGGCGCGGTGCTTACCGAATGCTTTTAGTACCACAACTTATTTAACGGGTTTAAAATGCAATTCCAATCCTATTAAACGACGCCGCTGACATTTAGGCTACTAGATAGGATATTACGTTAGAAATTGAGCGTTGTAACGTGGTTATGTAATTTTTGTAAGTGCTTCGTCACGGTGCATATTTACTTTAAACTCTTCAGGTTGTTGTTCATCTTAGATTCATGTTGAAACTATGAGTTTATTAGAGGAAATACTGACTGCAAAGGACCTTTATGCTTACGATACTGTTCATTATCAAATAGAAGTTGCAATAGCTTTTCCTTCGTGGAATCTCGCTTGCAACTCAAATACATAAATTCATATAGGTTTAAATCAAACTAGTAGTGTCTCAGCGGGTTATCGTTAAGCACTTCGCATTTGATACCACGGGAATTCTGTATTTTCTATTGATTGGACACTGTATCTAATGCAATGTGGTTAACGCCGAATGCAGCTTTGGAATGATACTTCGTTGATAAAACGTTTTTGTAACCAAATAATGGTTTTGTTATGCGGGTCACGTTGGTTGCAGTTTTTACTGCGCGTGAGAAACGTAGTGTTCATTAATACAATGTTTTATACCTTTAACTACGTAGGTGCTTAGTTAGAGAGACCTTTAAGGAATTTATAGGTTTGTGAAATAAGTAAATGGGCACTGTCATGTTTCAAATTTGTTATTAATTATCACGCTTTTAAGTACCTAGGCAAGTTGTTATTTTGTTGTGAGATTACTAGATATTCTTAAGTTATAAAATGGAATATGGATTATTTTAAAGATATACTTAAGTTATAAAATGGAATATGGATTATTTTAAGTATGTAATAACGTGTTTATTTAAAAAATGTATTTTTTTTGTCATAAAAGCCTGTTATACTATTTGCATTTGGAAACTTAACGCGCATTTTTTTATAACGATTTGATTTGAAAATATCTTACCACAATAAATTAAGTACCTATGCAAGTTGTTAATTGCTTTACCCACCTATGTAAACATACCGACATACATATATAATGCAATTCAATAGAACAAGGCATAAGGGAATTTAATTTCATTAACATCTCGGTACTCCGTCTTCGTCATAGCCATTCAATTTGGAGGTAAATATATCCTTCGTGAGTTGATTAATTGCGTTTTCTGCGTGGCAGGGGATGTATTAATTCGGGATCTGGATATTAATGAAGTGCTCTGATCGCAACTTAATGTTGACACGGTAAGAATGAGGATAGTTTTATTCACTTGTTTCAGGATTTAGTTCTTCTATTGGGCGCTGGTTTTTTTATAAGTGAAACAAATTTGAATGTACAATGGAAGGGCATTGTACATTCAAATTTGTTTCACTGATTTTTTTTATATAAGATTATAAGATAAGCTTTGAAATAAAGTTTATACGTACCAAATACCTTTCGGGTTTAACGATATTGCGATAAGTTACAGAGTGTATGTATGTAATGATTTTTTAAATCCTTACTGCTAAGATTATAAAATTAAAAATATGTATTGTATTTGAGTATGAAGATGTGTCCTAGCGAAAGCCAAAAGAGAGATATCGATTTGATATATTTTTATAGGCAGATCATGCAAATAAGTTTTTACTAGCCAACTTTATAAAAATGAATGTAAGTATAACAATGATACACTTAAGTTATCAAAACAACCAAAAGCCAAAGCGACTAACATATTATCAAAGCAAATACAAACAAGTAAATAGAAAGTATATTCCAACTATGATTCCAACACTCAATGCTCAATGTTGTCAATGAAACCGCACTTAAATAAGAGTAAAAGATGATTATGTAAAAACGATTAGGTTGGAAACGGAAAGTTGGAGTTGATTTCATTCCTATATCGGTTTTCACTAGCGCAGCGCTATTACGATAATTAGTACGTGCTGCGTTCACTTCTACTATTCTATGAATTGCATTTGGTAATTGATTTTCTCCGTTTTACGTTAGGTGTTAAGAATTGGAGGTTGTTTTTGCTTTAATAAAAAAGATAATAGTACAAAATATTAGTCACAAAGGAAATGTAAGAGACACGAATCTAATTTCGATGCTTTTCTCGTCTATTTAATTGTAATAAAATGTGTAAATTTTATTATTTCTACTTGACGGTTTCTGGGAAGTTTTCTATACATTTTATGTCACATGTTACTTTTACCAATATAATAAAAAAAAATCCGCCCTTCTCACACATTTCAGTAAAAAATAAACTGTTCAAAGTTATGACAGACACTTTTTTGAGTAATTTTATTTAAAATTGGACTTTAAAACCCGTAATTTAAGGCATATTATTGGATTTAAAATGCGATTCAGTCAAATAAATCGCAAGCAAATGCTTTAAGAAGTTTCGAGTATAAGATTACGTTGATTGTATCGTATCGAAGTTACAATCGAATGATGTTGCAAAATAATATAGTTAGTATCAATAAAACTGAACCTTATCTATCGATGTCAATGTGGTATAAAATCTGGAACCGATTTTATAACATTATATTTGCCGCTAAATTAAGCAAACATAAATTTAGTTCCCGTTAAAATACAGAATCAATAATAATAACCTTAAATGGTTTAAAAACATCAGACACATATTTAAAGTGTTTTATAAAAGTAAATTTGCTCTTATCTTTTTCAAATATAATTAAGCATGTTCGCTTTGTTCAAATATTTAATAATCCAAAATTGAATTTTTAATTTAGCTTCTGTTATTCAAATAATAGCTATTCGAGGTATGTTTAAAGATCTTTATATTTTAATTTATGAAGCAAATTTAATAATCTGCTCGCATAATGTCTAGAGAAATATTGATGTATTGAAAATACATAATATGTCTACGATATTGACCATTATTATTTGATGCAAATTGTAATTTACCTTCATAAAATTTGTTAAGGTCAGTCTACAAAAATCAAAATCAAAATCAAAAAAATCAAAAATATTTATTCAGTAACAAATATGTTTACAATTATATCAGTCATTGAGACATCCTTTTAAGCATTAATAGCTTGTGTTAGAACATCTCGCTCTTCCTAGAGTACATTACCATTTATTGTTACACGAATAACATTTTCTTGAATAAAGTAAAAAGTGATATAAAGATAAATATGTAAGAACTATTCAGATATATTATAAGGAACAGAACAGGTGTGTATCTTTGTGTGTGTGTGTGTGTGTGCGTGTGTGTGTGTGTGTGTGTGTAATGTGTATATATTATATATGTTGCTTTATTTAAAAAATATTTTATTTAATTTTAATAATTCCTCTATTTCCTCATAATTTTTATATTTTAACCATTTAATGAGTTGTAATTTACACTCCTTCACTGTTTTAGGATATATATTTAAGGCTTTATTTATTAAGTTATATAGGCAAGAAGATTGCTTAGCCTGTTGTCTTCGAGCATATGCGGTTTTAACATATACATTGGGAACCACACATGTTTTCCTCCTTCTATTATCAAGGTTAGGATCATATTTTAAACTTTTGTGTTGTTTCAGAACAATATTTAATATGTACAGCTTACGAACTGTAAGAACATCACACACCGAATATAATTCTTGAGTCGGAAATCTATAAGGTTTAAAATGGATAACCTTAAGTAAAGATCTTTGTGCCCTCTCTAGATCTAGGAATTTCGTTTTGGTGGCCCCTCCCCATACGGTAATACAATATGTCAGCACCGATTGAACAAGTGACACATATACAATTTTCAGCAAATCTGTCGTTGCGACATGTCTTAAAGCCTTGAAGAACCATATAAACTTTCTAGTCCTTGTCATGAGGAGTTCTAGATGGAGATGCCACGACAAACGTTCGTCTATTATTACTCCGAGATATTTTGTGCTTGATACTTTATTGATTTGGTGACATGAACAATTTAATTTATTAAGGTTAGGGCAAGAATGAATTTTTATATTAATATTAGGTTGATTTCTAATGTAATTTGCAAAGCAGATATAGTTGGTTTTAGCTATATTAAGAGTCAAGAGATGCATTTCTAACCAATGTGCGATTTTAGCCAGACCAATTTCAGCACTATTTTGTACTTCTTCCCAATAAAACACGAGTTTTCACATAAGCTAGTAAAACACACATCTAAACAGAGCATAGGGATGTCATTAAATCTAGACTTTAGATAGCAAGTCGTAAATGCTCAAGTTTTATTCAAGTTATCGGCGAGCTTTTAGCAAATGTACTAAAGAAACTTGTTAAATAATGAACATTGTAAAAACGAGTTCTTATTTGCACAAATGCGGGACCGACGACGTTTAGGTCGTGTAACATAATAGGATAGGAAGTTGTTTCCGATACGAACTATATATTGAAAACTATATTGGCTGAATTTTCGTGTAGTAGTTACGTCAATCAATTGCAGCGTATTTGGTTGTAATTCAGAAAATTTGTAAAGCATTAACATTCTTTATTTTCCGTCGTCGCGTACATTTCTATATTTTGATGTAGGTTACAAAATGACCCGAGACGCGACAAACGTCAACGGTTCTGCACACCAGACGCTTCGTTCCAGGATTGAAGGTCTGGTGCACTTTAACTTCAACAAACTTACCGATCTCTTCTGATGATGATGGTGCTCTAGTTTCATGTTGGCACATCTGTTGAGCGCGGTCAGCCGCCGGAACAGGGACTGCAGCGAGTCTGCGTCTAGGAACGGGTGGTCGTTCTGCACGCCAGACACGTCGATCGGGAATTGGAGGTCTGGAACAAAATTTTGAATCTTATAAATTATATG
This sequence comes from Colias nastes, assembly GCA_907164665.1. Taxonomy (NCBI): domain Eukaryota; kingdom Metazoa; phylum Arthropoda; class Insecta; order Lepidoptera; family Pieridae; genus Colias; species Colias nastes. The sequence continues at coordinate 7,430 of CAJQZM010018873.1, read as the reverse complement.
CAAAGTTTGTGAAGTTTATAAAATGAAATGGGTTGAAATATTATACAAAATATAAACAACTAGGCAAATTAATTCGTTTGAGAATAAAGTAATAAGCCATGATGTATGATTTTTATACACCTTTTTAGTATTTACCTACAAAAAGCCACTACAAGCTCTTAATTTATCGAATCCCACTAATTAAGCTAGCAAAATTTCAAACATCTCTTGTCGAGCTATTCTTGTAAATTTTCTGAATGACCGAACAAAACAAGACTCGCAAAATGAAACAATAGAAAGTGTAGGTATTCCCATTAAATACCAGAAGCTTATGATTAGAAAACTCAAACTATTTGTAATAGATCAAAGGACGTAACAGTGAATAGCGCCAGTAATTGTTACCGGCCCAATGAACAGAATAACAAGGCTTTTGGGAGGTATTTTCTGATGTTGTATTGATAAATGTTTTATATGATTTTCAACCTATTTATGGGCATTTAGAAGAGAAGCTACAAATAGATAAGTATTTTCCGAAAATTTCATAAATAATAAATATATTTTTAAGTCTGTTTATATAAATGTTACGTAAACACACCAAAAAAGAAAGAAAACAATTATTTTCATTAATACAACATCTATTAATTTCACCTATTAATTATAATTCCTTACTTATAGTATAAGAAAGTTTTTATTGTTTCTCTTGACATCATAAAAACACTCGTAAATATAAAAAAAAAAACTACGATGTTCTATTTTTTTGCAAAAACACTTGACAGCCAAAATCCCATACACTAGAACAATCCATCATTTAGCACAAATACACACATGTCCGAAACACGCAATTATTTTCGTATTATCTCCGTAACAATAGAAATGTCACTCAACAAACCCTACATCATCCTAAATATCGTTGACAATTGTCACTATAACCATAGATAATATAATATAATGATGGACGTACAGGTAAAATGTTATGTAACAAACAATTTGAGGTCATTTTGATTTGTGAATTTAGCAGGTTTCGGCGGGGTATTGTCGTTGAAAGAAAACATTCGAATGATGATTTGATTTCCATGAAATTACGACCATTAATCAAAGCTTTTTTTTAATATAAATAAAGATTATGTATGAGTGAGTAATATTAATCGTTATTTTGGAAACGTTTGCTGCTTTATAAGGACTAACCAAAATCAAGTAGGTACTTACCTATAAAATAAGACATATTTACTTCATAATGTAGTAAATTTCGAGGTATGTGTGCGTGTAAGCCAATTTTAACGATGTTCTGGGAATGTACTTAAATAATATACTAGGTTTGTCATTAGCAATATAGTTTACAAATTATATAATTTCTGTAACTAGGTTAACGAAGTAATCATTATAAATAACCAATACTAATGTAAAAGTAATTGGTGTGCATTAATAATTGATAACATGAATGTAGTAAATAAATGTACTTAGGTACTATATTTTATTTAACATTAGTATAGTTTTTGACTACATAGTAGAGGCACAGAATATATAATAGTACCTACTACGAAGTAGAGGAGAAGATAATTGTACGAGAAGTTATCTTCAGCGAAAAATAAATAAATAAACAACGCATAAATTAAAATCTAAACATAATTTTGTCGTATTTATCCCTTTAAAGGGTCCTCTGAAAAAATATTATCTCCGTTAACCAGAGGAAATGAGCGTAAAATAAGCCGGTTAGCTTCGTTTTCCGCGAATTAGAAAAATACAGAAATATTTTGACATCAGAATCAAGAATGCTTATAATTGGGTTGGTTTCAACCACAGATTATGTCAACAGACGCGGTAAACCACTGTTACTTTGTCGACTCAATTGAAGTTTGCTAATTGTTGCTACATGAGCTTTAGTGTTCAAATAGTAGTAGGAAAATACTTTTTAACGTCCAAGGTTTTATAATTAAAGTTAGGTAGTAGACCAGTATAAAATAAAAACAACACATCTTTGTTTGACGGTTTCCTTAAAATACATTCTCTATTTACTCTTCTTTAACTACAATACTGAAATATTACTAATGCCATAACAAATATACTATGTTATGGCGAAACAGAAACGCAATTGAATCGATTTTAAAACATTCTAGAATGTTCAAGAACGTTCCCGCTTTTTCATTTCCCTGGCGTCAGTTGGAAGCTTTAATTAAACGCCCGTATGTGACCGATTTATCCCGATTCGCTGGCCTCTGGAAATTTTGTTCACAATAAAGGCTAGGTCATCCACGTGCTAGCGCTCGTGTAGTCCTGGTACAATATTGTATTCTTTAAAATTATAAGTCAGGTTTGCGAAGCGTGTAATTTTTTTTTAAAGAACGTTGAATGGGTTGAGGTTTTTAATTAATACGCGGTTGTGAATGTTTTGTTTACTTTTATATGCAATTTAATTCAAATAAATGGGCTTTTGGCCTTGTGAATAAAGTTTTTGCTGTGTTGGTGCGGAAAGTATAGGTAAGTACAATATATTATAATTATTATACCTAATGGCCAGAGATTCATGGTTCTGGTTCCTAAAATTTTCAATCGTTTAACGACGAAGACTGTCTTATAAAAAAGCTATTTATTTATTTTGACGGATTAATTTTTAAAATCAATAGCTATAACAACATCTGAACTATCACAATATGGTAAAGTGGGTAGGTATTCTTTAAATACTTGTCAACAAAATATAATACATATTTTCCTTCCAGATTGTATAGTTTATAAACAATCCACGGGATAGACACTAAGAATAATATCAGATAAAATGAAGGTAATGTATTCACAGTAAGTTTGTTATTGTGTTGTTTTATCCCCGACAGTTGCCACTTCTTTGAAGAGGGATATAATAGCGTGGATGAATGGAAACTCAAGATGATGATGTGAGATAGTTTGTGCATTTGATATTTGTATATTTGATACGGAATACTATGTATTTTATGATGTGATAAGGTAAGATGTATAATTTCTATAATTCAAGTTGTGTCGACGTCATTTCATTTTATTGTGTTTAATTACATGTTTAATTTATTATTATTCTTATGAAATAGTAAGTAATGCAATAAAATTTATATTTTATCTAAAATAAATAAATAAATAAATTCAATTAAATAATTGACATGACCGTATTGAATTTACATTATAAAATTATGACAACCCTACCTCAAATAAATGTTTACAATGTAACAAAGTTTGACGCGAAATCTAACATTTCTTTTTTCAATAGGAAAGTTGGATTTGATTGAGTTATTTATGATCCGAAAACTGCCAATTAAACTTTTGTCTCTCTTTGCTACGTTGGATGTAGCTACGAAAAAGTATTGTTAAAGTTTTAGTGAATGTTATTTGGAAATAATGGGCTTTCTTTAATTTCCCCGTGATTTATTTGATGAAAATATTGTTAGTTTTAGTTAGAAGTTAGGATAAATGTAATTTTATTTACATTAAGAATTTACTGTATACTACATTACTAATAACTACGTGTTACTACTGACTATTATTGTAGTAAACGATTAGTCTTTCTGACATCAGTGTATTACGGTTTTACCACAGAATACTAAATAAGTAGTTACTACGTTTTACTCAAAAATCTTGTAATAATTATTGTTTTATATGAAATTATGGCAAAAGAATTACCAATTTGTTTCCGGCCTTTGTTCAAATACATAACGCTTATAAGGTATGTATGTATTCGCGATTTTCAATTACTCCCATGCATATTGTGTTTATGACATGTTCGAAACTCAATTGAAAGTTGAAAGCATTGAAAATTTTTAGCGGAAAACAAAGCGTTTGAAAAACAAGAGGAAATTTATAATTATTTTCAAGTAATTAATGTTTGTTTTAAAATAATTTGCTTTAAAAAATATTTATGTGTACCTAGCTTGCGTAGCTTTGTGTTTTGCATAAATTCGTACCAAGTACAAATCTTAAACGTTTATATACTTTTATTATTTTCTTATTCTATAGTAGTTACCTACACATATGAGTTTCTGTTTAACACTAGGAAAATCCATAATTTAAATAAGTATGAAAAGTAATACTGCACTTTACTTAATATACACGGCACGTTACTTTAACATATTTAGAACTAGCTTACCGCCCGCGGCTTCGCCCGCTTTGTCTAAACCCTAATAAATTATATACTAAAACCTTCCTCTTGAATCACTCTATCTATTAAAAAAAACCGCATCAAAATCCGTTGCGTAGTTTTAAAGATTTAAGCATACAAAGGGACATAGGGACAGAGAAAGCGACTTTGTTTTATACTATGTAGTGATTTTAAAGTTCACATAATGTTAATTTATATCAACTAGCAACAAGGGACTCATTGGACTATGAACAAAAAAAAAACATGATAACAGAGGTATTTCAAGCGATATTTCCTGAAAAATTTGACATTGCTATCGTATATCGTAGTAACCTGTCTTTTCATAAGAAATCAAATCAAAGGGAAGCCAAATTAAAGTAATAACTCTGTTTTACTGGTATATTTACCGTATATTACATCTACATACGTGTTGTTTAAAAGCGTGAATCAGTCAACTGATTTTGAAATATTTTTATATTTTCAACGGATTTGGATAGATTTTGATACATGCCCTAATGGCACCTTGAATAAGGCTATAGAATTACCCTTTAATACAAAACCAAATTCAAAGTATGTGAAATAGGGGTTAATTTTATGCGAAATAGCTTTATCGATTCGGAAAGCTATTACCTCGTAAATAGTTAAGACAAAGCGACAAAATGCCTGCAACATAAAGGGAATATACAGTAACTATCGGGATACGTAATTCTCCCGGGTAATCCACCAATTTGAGCCCATACGCTGGGTTGAAAGCGAACACAGTCGCCCGTGTAAAACAGTTCAGTGGACACGGGTTAAAATTAACATGCAGATATACATACATGTTGTATAGATATAGTATACTATATCTATACAACATGTATGTATATATGTTAATTTTAACCTGTGTGCCTATATATAGGCCGATGTTTCTGTGAGGTTGAAGATGTATGGCTTTTTCAAAATGATAGATCCTTCTGTGCTATAAGTACAATATAAAAATGAAATATAGTATACTAGCGAGTAGCGACCCGCCCCGGCTTCGCACGGGTGCAATACTGACACTATATCTATTAACTGCTGTTATTATACATATAAACCTTCCTCTTCTATTAAAAAAAAAACCACATCAAAATCTGTTGCGTAGTTTTATACCCCAGCCACACTATGCTACTCGTCCTGCTCCTCGTCCTGCTCCTCGTCCTGCTCATCGCGCTGCCGCTCGCCTCGATATTGCCGTCTGGCCACACACTGCTCTACTCGCGCGATTAATCGCGACGCTCCTCACTAGGGATGGGTCGTCGACGTATTTTTCATCAACGAGACTAGATCGTTAAATGTCGTTCATCAACTAGTCGTTCAACTAGTTAAAATCTTCGACTAGTCCATGTGTAAAATAAATAACTATTATTAAATAAATTCTTAAAACAATAAATTCTAATCTCAATAAAACAATTAATAAATGTTTATGCTTTCTTACAAAAATTATACTCCCTAAAAAAAGTATTACTAAAAAACTTACTATCGTTTGTTTTTATAGTTTAAATTCAAAACATTGGTCTTGTAAACCAAAAATTTTTTTTTTTTAAAAACTTCAAAGAAAAGAATTTATTCTTATCAATAAGACTGTTTAGCCGTTGAATTCAACTAGTGCATTGGTGAGCGATGGACTAGTCGAATCGTTGAGTGTACATATTATAGACGGTTAATTTAACTAGTCCGTTGATTCCATGACGCCCATCCCTAATTCGCACTCGTATAACGTATTGCCGGTCCTTTGACTCGCGCGCAAAAGCCGACAAAATAGGGAGCAGTGAGCAGGACGATGAGCACGACGAGTGGCATGACGAGTAACGAGGCCACACTACGTCCCTGCCTACTTCCCTCGTCACTTCCCATACCACTCGTCGAGTCGTGTGGCTGGGGTATTAGAGATTTAAGCATACATAGGGATATAGGGACAGAGAAAGCGACATTGTTTTATACTATGTAGCGAAGTTCTAATAGGTTTACGATATATTGTGTAAGTATATAGGTATATGGTTATATTTCTAGCATTAGGTACTCTATTCTATGTATTATATTATCATTTATCAATACTCTGCGGTTTAATCAATGTGATTAGCGATTAATTATTCATTTTGAGCATTGTTTTAAATAATATTGGCGAAATTATGTAACTACAAACACTTTAATATATTTAAATATATATCTATAATATTATAGCTAAATACGTGCTCTTTATACCGATCCAAAGTGCCATTTGTTCGTTAGCAGATATTGCAAAAGTCTAGACTTAGCCAACACTAGAGTTGAGAGCTCTTGAAGCTAGAGTATGCTTCCATTAGCAACATACACACGGAAAATACGACTATATTTTACTTATATAGTGTGCTTAGCAAATAAAGTATTGTCTTTTTATTATTTTTAGGTAAGTATAGTTTATCAGAAAAATATATTGTAGATGATTTACGAATAAAAATGATATTTTATAGATTTGGTCAGCTGATCATTTTAGTAACTTTTAGTTCAAACCATTGAGAGGCATTTTATTTTTATCGTGCTATTTTATGCAGTAAAGTTCGTAAAATTTAGTATTATTTTAGTATTACCAACAAGAAATTTTCAACAAAAAATTTATTTGAAAACAACATATTCATTTAGTAACGGAATATCCCTTTCATAAGCTTTTATATTGTCTCAGAAAAAATATTCGTTTATCATTCTCGCTACAAACGGTTTGGTCGAAAGAGCAATACATACATCGGTATAGTATATCCGTTGGTAAATTGAATATTGACAAAGGCCGCTGACCACTCAGGCGTACATTCGATTAACTTATAAATGGCTAACCTTTTATAATACTTTCCTTGTTTTTTAGTTCAACATGTGAATGAGTATTTGCTTTTGAATGAATTAAATGAGTATTCGACGTTTTGAAACGAAGTGAATGAAAGCTTTCGTAATAATTGATACGAATAAGAATTAAATTCGTTGAATGGGAAAAGTTTTGGAAAATATTACTATCGTCAAAATAATGTGTAACTTGTAAAAGTATTATTGTTTTTTCAATTGGTTATATTTATGACATTCGCGATTTCAGTCTAATTAAATTCTACTTGTAGGATGAAACTGTTTTATTAATGAAGTAAAAGTATATAAATTATTTGTAGCTATGAAAACAGTGTTTGTTTTTAATGTTAAACTACCAGCTGATCCAAATCAAAAGTTATATGAACAATCAATTTATGGTTTTAACGTTGGCATAATAATGAAGTATATGAGCACACAGCTTGATATTTACTACCATCAGTGTACCTATATCTTATTTATTTATTTATTTATTTATTTATTTATTTATTTACTTGGAGCACCAACA
>CAJQZM010018871.1:0-15523 GCA_907164665.1 Colias nastes | reverse complement strand
CTAATGCGTGCTTTCAATAAGATTAATATAAATAATGATGTTGACATCTTTCACGACTCATTTTTGTCTTTCAAGAATAAAATTATCAGAATTATCTCTATGGACACTGTTATTGAATGACTGTAAAAATGTTATTGAATTCCTACAATTATTTTTGACAATATTGTTTTCACATTGCTCTATATCTAACATTTTTTTTTCTGTGTATAATTATTTAGATTAAATACTAAATTCAATCCAATTCTCAAGTAATGCTGTATGTACCTATAATTAGTAGCCAATTTAGATTAAGACTTTATGTACGATTACTTATATAATGTTACAAATTGAGTTACTGTTGGTGCATCTATAAATAAATAAATAAATAAATAAATATGAGTAATGCTACCAAATGACCTAGTGACTGTTTACTTTGTAAACAAACGTGACTTTGACGTGTTATGATATCGGAAGTAAATACACTGACCTCATGAAAATATATTCCATAAGGTTAAAAAGTCGTTTACATATATCATTGAATCAGTACATATCAAGGATTTATCATGGTTGTTCAATCTTAGTTCGGTATTTTATATATGTTGTCGTTCCATTACTCTTATTATATTTGTATAATAAGATCACAATTTTGATAAAGATACGTATTATCTATGCTTAATATTATAAAGCTGATGAGTTCGTTTGTTTGAACGCCCTAATCTCAGGTACTACTGGTCCGATTTGAAAAATTCTTTCAGTGTTAAATAGCCCATTTATCGACGAAGGCTATAAGGCTATATATCGTTACGCTAAGACCAGCAGGAACGGAGCCATACGAGTGAAACCGCGAAGCGCAGCTAGTTATTAGATAAATCTTCCAGGATCTCGGAATTAAATTAACAGTTCTATGACAAGAAAAGTCTCTCTAAAGTTTATTGATGATGGTAAATCCGACATAACCTTAGAAAGATTATGTAATGGGTCAAAATTAAAAATTTACGGACCTGTACCAGTACAGTATACAACTCCACTTCCAAGCTACGAATTGTTCTCAGAATTTTGTAGCGATAGAATTCTAAAATGTTTTCAATTCTTGTGGTGGTATAATATACATTTGTTTCGCCAGTCAAAGTCGCTTTATTGGTCCCTATGTATGCTTAAATCTTTAAAACTGCGGAACGGATTTTGATGCGGTTTTATTAAATAGATAGAGAAAACCTGCCTCTTCAATCAGAGACAGGTTTTAGTACATAATTTATTAGGTTTTAGACAAAGCGAGCGAAGCCGCGGGCGGAAAGGTAGTTTTTCTATAAAATCACGTAGGTCAGTCAACCGATCTGTCTTTATTGGAAATGGAATCCAAAAACTCTTGCTAGGTTAAGTGTATCTAGGAAATTAAAGGCTATTTCAGGATTTCTCGTAATTAAATTATTGAGCTACTATTCAATTAGGTACTTGAGCCACATAAAATAAAGTATAGAAAAGTGGCTAAGATTGAAAATCAAATTATTTCTTTTTAAATGAATGTTAAGATCTATAATCACATGAGAGTTTAGAAAAACAGCTTAATAACAATTAAACATTCGAAGAAACGTAACTGACTAATCATGATTTAGTAAAAAGGAAATTTATTTTATGTTATTGTATTTATATTATTCTCTATAATAGTGATCATATATTAAACTTTTTTCCTCCTTTCTTTTAAATGTTTTAATTTGGTGGTTATGTGGTTAAGACGCTGACACGTTACGTTCGTGAATGTAGAGCTACTGAATTTCATTAAATTATTTAATACTAGCTGTGCCCCACGGTTTCACCCGCATTGCTCCGCCCTTGTTGGTCCTAACGTGATGATATATAGCCTATAACCATCCTCGATAAATGGGCTATCTAACACCGAAAGAATTTTTCAAATCGGACCAGTAGTTCCTGAGATTAGCGCATACAAACAAACAAACTCTTCAGCTTTATAATATTAGCATAGATTTATTTATTGCTAGATTTGATTATAATTTCTAAGTACCTACTAGAAAAAGCTAACCGATTTCAAAAAAGAATATGTGTGTCTTTGAATGCTAAAGGCTATATAATAAGTACCACGGACGAAGCAGGGGCTGACCGCTAGTTCACTACTAATATAATATATTTAACTTTTTTAAATGTTATATATTTAACTACTATCCGTGTGGTGCTATTACAACTGCGGATAAAACCCGCGAGCAAAAGCTCATAATATTTCTATAGCTTTTATGATAAGCTGGTACTTAAGCTACATCACTGCCTAGTATCACCAAAATCCGTTCAGTGATTTTCGGGTGAAAAAGTAACAAATATCATTACCTAATATAAACATAACTATAAACACAACAAAATATAATTAATATAAACATCCTTACATTTTTATAAAGCTTTCGTGTTTATAATGTTAGTAAGAGAAATACATGCTAAGATTGAAATTTAATAGTAATTTCAAATGTTGATACTGTAATGTTTACTATACTAACTTGTGTAATGTTTACTATTACATTAATTTAACTAATAAAAAATAAAGGTTTAACAAAATAAACCTAATATTAATATATTAACCAATAATAATAAAAAAGAAAAATAATTACCTCCATAAGTGCAAGTAGAACACGCTAGAAGAAGCACTAAATATTTAATTTCCATCATTTTTAATAAATTACTTAACACGTATATTCACGGCCGATGCCTGACGTTGTTTGTTTCGATAACAACCAAGAAGGCTTTATAAACAAGACTAGGTCCACGTGACACTAGTCTATTATGAATATAATATTACAGATAATTGGTAGAAACGGACATTTTGTAGAATGGCTATATGATCTATTCAGGATGTGTGGATATTAGAATGTGACAACTTTTTTTGTTATGTGCTTCTCAAATATTTACCCTTCATCATGGGGTTCCATTTATGGGGTTTGAGACGTCCGCGTCGCGTCGTTTTAATAAATAATAATTTATTACCGCGTTTGTCGCATTGACTCAGTATTTGATGCATATTAATAGAATGTTTTTTTTAAGTAATTAAATATTTTTAACATAGGTATATAAAATCAACATAAATCTCGAATTCAATCAATTCTCATTAAATTTAGATCGGTAGTATTAGTATGACTACTGAAGGCAAGAGGTGCATTCAGTATTAAGACTAAAATAATGTCCACAAGATGGACAGACGACCTGGTCCGAGTGGCAGGGAACCGCTGGATGCAGGCCGCCGGTGACCGGTCGTACTGGAAATCCTTGAGGGAGGCCTTTGTCCAGCAGTGGACGTCCCACGGCTGAAACGAACGAACGAACGAACGAACAATACAATTATCACTTCATAACAATGTTTCTGAATAGAACCTACAAAACATAAATTAAAATTTATGACATCTCGATATTTAAAATTATGACGGAGTTTCACAAAGTGTCGGTAACATAAATAGTTCGTAAAAAAACATCTTCAATCCTCTTGTAATCGGTTCTTAGAGCAATTATATTTTGCTCCGTAAATTTGATTTGGCATAAGTTGTACCGAAATATAAAAAATAATGCCTTATTTCTCGATAGAATCAATGATAATAATATTTTGTATACTCAAGGTACTAATATTTTTCTGTGCATTAGATTTATTAAGAGAAATAGAAGATTTAAACGAATTTAATATACTTTTCAACATTATAGTATCGATTTCTTAGTTCATTACACTTTCCAAAGACACAGGTGGACTTCCCATGGTTAAATAGTATGAAATTAAAGGAAATAAATCGCGCTTAAAATCCGACAAACGTTACAATTTTTATAGATCCTTTTTAAATTGTGCTATCTGATGTTATAATGGTTTGGTTAAATATTATGTTTTTCTTGTGAGGTTTTTTCAAAGTGCATTTTTACAGTGGGATTGTTTTTTTTATTATTAGCTCTAACCTCTAGCACGTAAAGCTTTGACGCATCCACCAAAATATGCTCCTATATTATTTCAAAATTATATTTTTAATTAAATTATTATAAATTTGCTGCATCATACTTATCATATAAAGAGGAAAGCTTTTTTACATTTTTAATGGAACTTAAAAATGACTTGATTTATAAAATTATTTACCTATTATCGAATATTGTTGAAATTTCTTCGTGATTAGGTTTTTTTTTTGTTTTATAACGTATATGACGGCGCCACCATCGAAGCTTACTGCTACATATATAATATACTGAAATATTAGGATTATAACCCAACTCAGTTTTAATGAAACACGGACGAGTATTTATAGTTGTTGATAAGCACCAACAATTTTACAATTAGGTATTTTAATATATTTTTTTATGTTAATCTCCACTCCGTATTATATTTAAATTAAGCTAATTGTTTCCTTCTATTAGATGAAAAAATCAAATACAAATAAAATGCACAATCAAGCCGGTAGCACAAGCTACCGGCTTGATTTTCTTCTAGTCTATCTCTATGATAGATTTCATACATTTCCAATTAGCCAATTAGTTATCAACTGTTATGTAGCAATAAGTTTTGGCTTGAAGAGTTTCCATTATCCATGTTTTCCTACAAATGAAACTAACAGTAATAGAAAGATGGATAATATGAGGAAGATATAAAAAGCTTACTCTTTAATATATTTACGAAATGTATACAAAAACATTATAGCCATATTATACCTACTACATAATATTACAAAATAAAAAAGTCTGGTAGACAGTTATTATAAATTCGAGACGTGATATACCCAACAATATTAAAACCTACGAACTTACATAAATTCTCCTATCTATAATTAAGGCCTATATAATATTATTTCGCCGCTAAATGCGAACTAGTAAGTTATGGGCGTAGAACTAGGTTAGGACATAGGACACCTCAGTTCTTTCTGGTGGAAGCCTATACTAATTACTAATATGTAGTAATATTTATGTTGCAGGCAAAGTGTATAATTTCTTCGTTTACAAAAGGCATATGTCAGTTTACATACTACGGCATACCTAGTGTAATATGATGAAAATATACTTTTCCAAATGTTCGCAAGGAGCTGTTTGCGTTTGTATTTCTGTGTAAATAAATACAACGAACCTTTATCCAAACCAAACAATTCTGATTACTGTATTGAGTATTTGATGACTATTTTTCATTAGTTACTGTCGATATAACATAATATGGTATACCTGTTGATCACATTACCTAAATTCTATTAAAAAATCTGAGATTTCTAGATTCAGTCTTTTCATTTTAACGACTCTCACCAGCTTTCCCTGTGTGTCAAGATGAAATATTGTATCTACAGTCGACAGTTCTGCTTTGCAGGAAAACAAGGTAAAAGAAGAAAGAATATTGTTCTGAAATACGTATTAGTAGGTACCTAAAATAAGCAGAGATTTTGAAAGTTTTCAAATTTCAAATAATTAACTAAGAAATTCAAATTCATCGCATGAATTTAGGTGCATACGTTTAGGTGCTTTATATTTTTTTTTTCACTTAAGTTTAAACTTTATATTGACAAATAGCAAAACATGATAACGTTTTTTTAACAATTAAAAATTTCCATTGCTAGTCGGAATTCTCCGAACGTTATTAATATACCTACGTCTTAGTTCCGTATCTTCAATTAATAATAAAATTATCAATAATTGCTATATAACCGGCTTCAGCAAAACCTATAAAATATTATATGTATTTGACCATAAAAATATTCCTACTTCATAGTAAGTTACCTACTTATTGCGCAGCTTTAGAAACTGCATAATATTCGAAACCTGAAAATATTCTGATACTTACATTTCCTTTTTTTCTGTCATATCAGTTAAAAAAACCAAGTCTTTATTATACATATTATATAGTTATACATTAAGAAGCTAAAATCAGACGGTCCATAACATGTCTATGACTACAAGATAAATTAACATAAATTAATAATAATAATTAGAGAATATTAATAATAGGACCAACATCATACGTATGTTTATTTTGGCAAATATAATATTAAAAATAGCAAAGGTTAATAAACTTCAAATATTATGTACCTAAAATATCTATTGTTATTTCCTTTGCGTCAAAATAAATGTTATAGGTAAGTAAAGGTCACGTATCGGTATATTATGAGAGTTAAACATAGCATTTTCTTTATGTCGTAGTACCGTGTTCAATGACTTCGAAAAAAAAACAATGCAGGTTTTACATCATTTGAAAACTATAAGATGTTATATTATACTAGATTTCCGCCCGCGGCTTCGCCCGTGTTTTCAAAGGAAAACCCGCATAGTTCCCGTTCCCGTGGGATTTTCGGTATAAAACCTATCCTATGTGTTAATTCAAGTTACCCTCTATATGTGTGCTAAATTTCACTGTAATCGGTTCAGTAGAATTTGCGTGAAAAAGTAACAAACACACACACACACACACATCCTCTCAAACTTTCGCATTTATAATAGATATTAGTAGGATATTATTATAAAGATATTTTATAAAACATAATCCTCAACAATCCTTGCAAGAAATCTAATTAAGTCTGTATAAATGTAACAAAAAAACGACTATATATCACGTATTGAATTGTGTTTTGATTCTAGAAGATAAATGACTGTAGAATATAGGTACGTAAATTAGAAATATATGGCGAAAAACAATAATTAATTGCTTTTATAATTCCTTCAAGTAGGTATTTGATGGCGTAGTTTTGAAGTATTTATTCACCATACCACTTAATCTATTACTAATAATAATTCGGATAATAATTTTCCTGCGTCACTAAGCCGTGTCATCGAAACTCAAATAAATAATCTATTAGATCATAAATAATTAATAACTAAAGTTATATAGATCGAATATTATTGCGAAAATAGTAGTGAGGATCGAACAATAATTTTATAAGGATTAAATTATTTTGCATTAGGTATGTATTTTCACGGATTCATATAGTAGTAAGTACCTGAGTACCTTTTTGTTGTTTTAATATTCATTCCAAGCTTTTTGGTTTTTGTATTTTTCCCTGCTTATTTAACTACAGAAAACATCTACCCGGGTGGAACTAGCGCGAGATTCTCAATTAGGTATTATAAAATTATAAAAATAACAAGAATCGTTTTCGTAACAGTCCACAAAAAAGGCCTAGCAACCTTTTCATTTGACACTGATAGTACTCATCTGTTGTTATAATAATTGCTCTAAACAATGATACAGGATTTTCATTCATTGATACAAAGATATTTTTTATTATAACCATTGTTCACCAGAGTACCTATATAAGTTGTACTATATACTATAATATACTGACTGCAATTTTTATAGAAATGGCTACTTTCATTGGATATCTATCTGTACAAATATATATAAAGCAGAAAAGTTCGTTTGTTTATTTGCTTGAACGCGTTAATCTCAGCAACTAAGGCAACTACTGGTAAAATTTGAAAAATTCTTTTTTAAAGGAGCATTTCAACAATTAGGTATTTTAGCATTTGATAGCCCACATAATATATCGAGGAAGGCTATATTATGTCATCAACCGAAGGCCAATTGGAGCTGAGCAATGTAAGTGAAACGAAACCACGGGCACACTGCAAGGCTAGGTAGTTTATATTTTGGAAGAAAAATAATAAAAAAATATTCCGACAACATTCTGACAATTCTAATAATTGGAAAAGAAATGTATGCGAGAAGTATTTGACCCAAAAACCAATAATAAAAGACACATTATTTCATTTTATATTACAGACGCACCAGGCAACACTTACAAAAAATATTTGTTGTTTTTCTATATATGCATTTTTTAAGTTGGTGCGTCATCAACGTAAAAAATAAACACAGAAATAATAGATTTTATTCTAAAAAAGAAATAAGCTTCTTTAAAGAACGTTAAAGTGTAGAACAGGTTCATCATAAAAACTTAATTAGCAAGTGGAACTTTTACACTGAAGTAAAGCAAAAAAATATAACTAGTTTATTTTTTTATTCCTATGTCAAATCTTATCACGGAAAATTCAGCCGCTAAGAAATTTCTGTTCAACAAAACAACTGTCAATCAAATTCAACCTTGATGCTAAGATTTTTTTATTATGTACTAGCTTCCGCCCGCGACTCCGTCCGCGCGGAAAAATTAAGAAAAATTAAGATTTTTTTTCTACGTATTTTTCCGGGATAAAAAGTATCCTATTTTATGCCCAGGATAATAAGGTATAATTATACCAAGTTTCATCGAAATCGAACCGTTAGTTTTCACGTGATGCGTTCACATACAGACAGACAGACAGACAATTTTTTTTTATCACATATTCGGGTTGCATATCGATCCAGTAACACCCCCTGCTATTTATTTTTTTAATATTTTCAATGTACAGAATTGACCCTTCTACAGATTTATTATATGTATAGACATGGTAAAACATATGTACGGTAAAACATATACGGTAAACAAATTATTTTATTTTCAATTATATTTGAATAGCATTAAAATACTTATAAATTATAATTATTTTTAGAATAAAAAAAATGTTGCTCATCTTTAATAAAGACGCAGTTTCTATTTTTGTCATGCTCTAGTTTTTTTACATTCTTTCAAAAGTTTCAAATGATTAAAATGAAAATAAAAATATTCATTTTTGCATCATTAATAATTTATTCATTCCTAGATTTCCACCAGCGACTGCGCCCACGTAGTCATAGAAAATTATTTTTCAAAATAATTTAAAAAAATGAATGAATGAATTTAAAATTCCTAGTTTATATCAACCGTTAGTAGATTTTATTTATTTGAATAATTTGAAACAACATAACCATGTTTATAATACATCTAACCGTATTCTAGATTTAGTCTTGTCTAACATAAATTCTTGCATTGTATCTGAGTCTCTGGACCCCTAAAGTACTATAGATGTTTTACACCCCCCTTTAGATATTGACATTTCGTTTAATCGGGAATCGAATCTCATATATAATAAAGAAACAGCTTATTTCAATTTTCATAAAGCTAACTACGAAATCATATCTAAACTGCTAGGTGAATGCAATTGGAAAGATTTATTTGCAAATTCTCGGACTGTGGACGATATGGTTGAGGTCTTTTATACGGTATTAAATCAAATTATTGTTGATAATGTACCAAAACGCAAACTTAAATCTAAAAAGTTTCCTCCATGGTTTGATTATAGTTTAAAACGCAGTTTAAATGAAAAACATCGTGTAAGACGTAGGTACAAAATTTTTAAAAATCCACGTGATGAGTTGCAGCTTAAATTGCTCAGTTCGAGATGCGAAAAGCTAGCAAAAGATAACTATTCCCGCTACATGAAAGATCTGGAAAATAAATTTCAAAGTAACCCTAAGGGCGGCCGTACACGGACCGCTTCAAGCAGTTGAGACCGACCGCTTGAAGCCGCGACCGCGCGGTGAACTATAGGCATTCATTCACCGCCGTACACGTGACGGCTCGAGCCGTCGCGACCGCTTCAAACCGTCAACTGCATGACGAAATTCCACCGTGCCGTTGACGGCTCGCGAGCGGTCGTGAGGCATACACTGACTGCTCGAGCCGTTGACTGCGCTAGAGCCGTCGACGGCTCCCTTCCCCCCTGAAAATCAATGACTTGACTAGTCAAAAAAATCAACCGCTCGAGCGGTTGGTAGCGACGGCTCGAGCGGTCAACAACCGACGGCTCGAGCAGTTGACGCCGACCACTCGAGCCGTCCGTGTACGTCGCTCAGCCATTAACTGCTCGAGCGGTCCGTGTACGGCCGCCCTGAGCTTTTCTGGTCCTACATCAAATCAAAAAGGGGCGGCAGCAGCTCCTATCCTGCATCCATGACAAATGGATCAATAACCACCTCAGATGGAAATCTTATTTGTGAGCTGTTTTCTAACTTCTTTGCATCAGTTTATACAAGTGATGACAATACATTGCACGACGATGATATCGATAGTGAATATAATAAAAAAAGTGCTGCTTCTAGTATTCTTCACCAATTAGGAAATAATAATTTACATCTAAATATCCCCACTCTGAATTATCGGACGGTTCTAAGAAAATTGAAGAGTCTAGATAAACGGAAGGGAGCAGGTCCCGACGGAATACCTCCAGTGTTCATTGTGGAGTGTGCGGAGCAGTTGGCATGGCCCGTCTTAAAAATATACAACAAATCACTGTCTTCAGGTGTATTTCCAACTAAATGGAAGTTTGCTAAAGTCGTTCCAATACATAAAACTGGTTCTTCCGAATTAATCAAGAACTACAGACCCATATCCATATTGTCATCCTTCGGTAAAATATTGGAATGCTTAATTTGCCCATTATTGCAGAACCATCTCAAGCAATTCTTTAGTTTTAGTCAACACGGATTCTTGCCATCTCGGTCCACTACGACTAACTTAGTGGATTTTTGTGAAAGTCTGTCTAGTTCCCTAGATCACAATGGGCAAGTCGATGTTATTTATACCGATTTCAGTAAAGCTTTTGACAAGGTTTCACACATACTATTATTGAAAAAGTTACACATATATGGAATCTCAGGTCAGTTCTTACAATGGTTTAATTCTTACTTGTCCAAGCGGAGTTTTTATGTAGTTGTCAATGGCTTTCGCTCTACAATACACAATATTAATTCTGGGGTTCCTCAAGGATCGCATTTAGGCCCAATATTATTTAACACCTTCGTTAACGATATACCTGACCTGTTATCTTTCTCAGTAAGTTTTATGTACGCTGACGATCTTAAGTTTTGCAGAACAATCAACTCAATCGATGATTGTTACAAACTACAAAGTGACATAGACAAGCTTGTTGATTGGTGCAACTGTAATAAAATGGACCTTAATCCTAAAAAATGCTTCTTAGTAAGATTTTCACGCAAGATAAATCTGATACGCCACAATTATCTTATAAAATCTGAGATTGTCCAAGAGCAAGAGCAAATAAGAGACTTAGGTATCATTTTCGATAATAAATTAACTTTCGTCCCACATATACACCATATTGTTACACGTGCGGCCAAAATTTTGGGCTTTTTGATTCGCAACATGAAAGGTCTACAAAACGCTACATCAAAGATATCTTTATTTAACAGCCTAGTCCGTAGCATTTTGGAATATGGCTCCGTGGTCTGGAGACCACACTATGCGTGTCATTCCTTACGTGTGGAAAGGATCCAAAGAAGATTTTTATTGCACCTAGTCTTTACAAGTGGTAAATCAAAGAAACAGCTACCGTCTTATAAAAAACAACTTTCTTTTTTTAAAATGACTTCTTTGGATAATCGTAGAGTTATGCTAGACGTCCTTTTTGTATCAAAATTGTTTAATAACAAAATCGATTGTCCTCAAATACTGCAAAGACTCAACATAAGAGTGCCTTCTAGGTACCCACGTAAGGTTTTGCTACCACTCTGTCCTCCTCTTCGCAGAACTGTCTCGGGCCGTAATTCTCCAGTTCCAAGATTTTGTAATACTATTAATAAACACTGTGAGCTTTTCGACATTTTTTCGGACTCCCCCAGCAAACTCCGTAAAATTTTTCAAGATTTTTCTTTTAATGGATGATGTTTAACTGTATATGCATATTTTATTTTATTTTTTCTGTTTTTATTAATTTTCTTTTTTTTATGTACTTAAAAAATAAACTGGTTTAACGTTTTTGCATGCTGTGTTTGCCAGTAAGTGTTTGTTACATTAACCATGTTTGTTTATTTTGTGTATCTAAACTTTTGTAAAAATGTAAAAATGTAAACAAACGTTGGTAAACCAATAAATAAATAAATAAATAAATTGTTCCTTATTGTTCCTTGATTGTAAAACACGTTCTCAAAAAGAATTGGACACTATCAAGTCGATATAAACTCTAAAGCATATTTTCTGTTTAATTGTATTTTATTTTACGCAAATGTTATAATTTTACAAATAGGAAACTAATTCTTCTTTTATCTATGTTTAATGTCTATGGCAGAATTAACTCTACGGAAGTTGGTAATATACTCACATTTCTCTTGCAATTTAAATTAAAAGAGTTACTGTGAAATACGTAGGTACTTATACAAGATAAAGCTATAAACGCCACCAAAAAACTCAAACAATTATATTTTCAAACATATCCCAAAAGCGCACGTAAAAAGTGCACCATAAAGTAATACCTGCATTTGTCTACTTCACAACCATAAGCTTCACTTGGCAGACACTCCGTTAACTTAGCTTGTAAAACTTGAACAAAGTTATTTGCAAAATGGAAACGGGCCACATATCTTGAAAATGTTAATTCTTATTGTGGACTATTTTGTGAATTCGAAATAATGTTGGTTGGAAAATGGTATCAATGTTGTATGAAGTTTGTGTTATTATCATTTTAGATTTTCGGTATGCTGTTAATTTTGTTGGTAGTGTTTTTAAATAAATATTATGATTGTTTTTGTTTTATCATGCTGATGCTATTCTTGCTAATGTAAACAATAATACAGCCTGTTTTGATTTTATGCGGGATACTTTAGACGAGATTCTATTATTATTTAAAATGTTATTGTGAGACAATCCAAATTTAAGGATAATCTTAATAATTATATAAGGTAATAATAATTATTATTAGACGAATTATTTCTATCAAATTGTTAACATATTACTTACGTAAGCACTTTTTACTGCAGTCATTGTAAATCACTGAATGACGCATATTCAAATACAAAATTTCCCGATATACATACCTATATACTACTGACCACTCAACAAAATTTGAAAACAAAAAATACGATTTGAAATGCATTTTATTCCACTTAAACATACCCGATTTCATACCGCAAAGTTCATATGTCCCGAAAAAATATTTGTTCAAATATTGAAATGTGAATTTCGAATCGAAGCGAATGTATGGCCGCTTTTAGTGAACCACTTTAAAGGCAATTTGTAATTGAATCCACTTATAATATAGTTTGCGTTAAAATGCTTGAAAGTCTATTAAACGTCAATGCAGTCAAGGAATATTTATAAGGTGCTAATAAAAAATAAATATTTATAAAAATATTTACAAGCCCTATATTTGAAAGACGGAAATAAAAGACATTTATGTGAAAGACATAAAAAAAATTTACATGAAAGACTTAAAAATAAAATCAGAAATGTGTTGAACAGAGACACCACTTAGGAATTCTGCGGCTTAAGAGTTGCAGCACTGATTTTCAGTGGTGCAGCTTTATTTCGTAAATTATTGTTTTTTCGTGTAATATTGCCATGATTGTATTTTTCTATCAATCGATACCTTATGGACGTTAGCTGATGCAATCATATACTGAATGGACTTGAAGCTCGAAATCTAAATAATTTTACTATTATACATATAGGTAAGAAGTTACATAAACATGTGTTATATTGCTGTCCCATAATGTAATACGATGAAATATTTTACATAGTGGAATAGGATTTGTACGATTTATGTTGATCAAATTATGTATCTGATCTCTATGCACTATGTAATAATCTATGTAATAATCTATGTAATAACTATTTAGAGATCTGTGCTATGAGCAATAAGAATGGGAAAATTCTTCTCATTTCTTACATAATTCTAAACATTTCAAAATTTTTGAATCGTGCTTACAGCCTAGTATTTAAAAGATATTTACATTTCCAATTATTAAAGATAATTCAGTCTCGTCGCGGCGTTCGTGCGAGTGGTCGCGTCTAGTTTTCTTTGCGGGATATTCTTTTGTTTATAAACACGGACGCGCTCGAGCGTGACGGTGCACAGCGCACGGCGCCAGCATGTCGCATTGGTCCATTGAAAAGTTACATTTGGGGTTGCATTTTTTAGAGGACGCAATTTTATTTTTTTGATGTGTAGGGGTGGTCAGTGTGAAGCTATCACCAAGTTTGTGGGGTCGCCACCCTTGTCCCACGGCCGCCATCTTGAAAATAGCGGTTGATATGGTTTTTACGATATATTTCTTAAACTATTTATTTGATAAAAAAAAATTGTTTACATTATTTGTTGCAAATTAAATACTCTACAACTTTGATCCTGCAACTTTTTGTCGTAGAACTATAAATAAAAAAGTTATAAGCGAAAATGTTCAGAAATTAGAGATATTTATATTTCTCAATAAAACTTTTTGTTATAATTTTACGTAGAAATGATATTTGACCATTTTTGTAGATTGTTTTTCGAGGAACAACTTTTATATACAATATTTTTTCATTAATTAAATAGCTAAGGTTTTACAGCGCTCCGAAGTGAGTACTAATTTTCAGTACTCTGAACTATACAGTATACTTATATTATGTGTGTACTAATAATAATTTGTCATCAGTAATGGTTTTTTTTGTTATTATAATATTTTTAATAATTAATTTTGCAATATCACTAATAATTAATTATTGAATCTTTTCCCCACCACCCAGGAGGTAGAGTCTGGAAGCGCGACTTTTTTTTACGTCGAAAAGCAGGTCTGAAATGTTCTGCAGTGTGCTTCTATTGTTCTGGAGTATGAGAAAAGAGCCAATAGCCAATATATGTATAGTTAAGAGTACTGAAAAATAGTACTCACTTCAGAGCGCTGTAAAACCTTAGTTATTGACGTTATGAAAAAATGTTGTACATAAAAGTTGTTCCTCGAAAAACAATCTACAAAAATGGTCTGATATCATTTCTTCGTAAAATGATAAAAAAAAGTTTTATTGAAAAATATAAATGGCTCTAATTTCTGAACATTTTCGCTTATAACTTTTTTATTTATAGTTCTACGACTAAAAGTTACTATACCAAAGTTGTAGAGAATTTAATTTGCAACAAATAATGTTAACGATATTTTTTTATCAGTTAAATAGTTTAAGAGATATATCGTAAAAACCATTTCAACCGCTATTTTCAAGATGGCGGCCGTGGGACAAGGGTGGCGACCCCACAAACTTGGTTTTAGCTTCACACTGACCCCCCCTACACATCAAAAAAACAAAATTGCGTCCTCTAAAAAATGCAAGGTTAGGGCTAAAAAATGTAACATTTCAATGGATCACATGCGGACAGTAACAGTGTGTGTGTGAGTGAATATGAAGAAACGGTTTCTAGGAAAGACTTTATTGATGGTAATGATAGTGATATTTTGCGGGACGAAAGTATGGAGACGGCTATAGAATTTTGTAAAAAATCTGATGATATCGAAGATGATGGTATTATGGGAGTTCGACGAGAGAGGAAAAGGGAGAGAGAAAAGGATGAGAATGAGTGGCAAGTTGTAAAAGGGAAGGAAAAAAAGCAGAGAAATACCAATAACGAGAAAATTGAAGTCTATGTATCCCACCCAGATAAAATGCCGAAGCAATTCGAACTGGCTAAGTTGTTTAAAGAGCTGAATATATCTAATGTAATAAGAATTAAATATCTGAATCCATATCGTATTCGCATTGAATTTAACGAACATTCCCATGCTGATAAAGTATTATCATCAACGTATCTACAAGAAAAGGGCTTTAAAGTACAACATGCCATGGAAGTTAGCTATACATATGGAGTGATACGAAATGTTGAACTGAAACTAAATGATGAAGAAATAAAAAGCCGAGTACAATGTGATTAT
>CAJQZM010018870.1:0-16637 GCA_907164665.1 Colias nastes | reverse complement strand
TATTTACATGAAAGTTGTAAATTCGACATTTTATTGGCTCGTATGAGTCGTTTTCGCGGTATTGTTTGATGGGCTAGCGTCATGAAAATGTATTTTAATAATTCTTTTGCACTCTCACGTCTTACGTATTTAAATATAAACTATAGAGCACGATTGCTCTACACTGGTTTTCATTTATTTTACCTTATTTATATAAACTACATAGCGTCCAGTACTTTAAATATAAATTACATACATAAATAAACATAGATATTCATATTAAAATATATGTATATTCACGTTTTATTTAAAAATCATTTTAACTTCAAAGCTGGCTAGCACTCATTCAATGCTATGAAAACGAATCAAAAAATCCAGTATATTTCTAGTACCTAACAACTGAATAGCTGAAAATGGATCTAGATTCTAGACAACTAGTCCAATCCACTTAAAATCGAATCTAAATAAACATAAAGTAAATCCGATGTCCGCAAAACACATTTATATTCATGCCTCAAATCTTGTTTGCTTTTTTCCCAACGGTTTCCTATTTTCATCTCTCTCAATGCTAGGCCACTTGTACTCATTTATACCGTCCGACCTCACGACCTTTGCGATATCGGATCGATGTCGTATCTTGCAAAAAAATTACTCATCGATACAATTAATCAATAAAGTTCATTATCCCAACTAAACAGTAATATTTATATTTTCGAACTAAAGCGAGTTTTCATGCAGTCATAATAGAGCTTTTAGTATGTTTACCTACCTTACCAATTATTATAAGTTTTGTGTTATAATAAGCGACATATGTTGAATGAAAACTAAAGTTTTTCTTCAAAAGTTTCAGTCTAGATTACTAAGTAATATTACTAATTGATGACTTATATTATTCAAGACAAGACAAAGTTTGATTTTATTAAATAATCGTATCGAACGCGTGTGAAAGTCGTAGGCAAGCCAACAATGGTGTAAATCAAACTGTAATATCCAATCTATATACACTATGTACTTCATTTACTTATCTTCCATCTCGCTTTAACGTGTTCGTGATCTCTTTCTAAGGATTTTCAAGCGCCAAATCCTACTTAGACTCTTGGCTCAGCTGAAATGGATTTTTTCTAATGTACACCGTTCAATGCGTTTTGAGTGTTGTACGTAATATTTAGTATGGTATTTTTAATCATATTTATTTACTTTAGAAAATACGTCGAAATTATTATTACATTTTTACAAAAAAAAAATTACTTTCACAGATTGAGAAAGTAAAATAAATGTAATATAATTCACAAGGAGAGGATAAGGAAGACGCTCCTTTTTCAACGACTTCAAAAAAGGAATGGTTGTTATTTAAACTTTTTGGAACGAAGTTCCTTATAGCGCGTTGTGAAAGGGAGCTAGACGGAAAAAATTCTCACCAAAAGTTGTAACGTCTCTCTCTCTCATAGAAAGCAAACCAGCTATTTTAGTAACTTCGTTCCATCCGGGTGTCCTTTGACACCTCTCAAAACTTTTTTTTTACTTATGCTATTTTATATAGCTATAATTTAACACAAAAAGAAGTAATGTAAACTTATTTTGAATATATTAATTAAACACAGATTAAAAGCATTATCTATTTTTTCTTCATATAAAAACGATATTTAAATAAAATAATAGCAAGTATCAAACTCGTAGAACTACGTACAGTCGCGCTAGTCGTTACGGACGCACTCAGAGTTATTTCTTTATATTTCGCGACACAGCCACTCCTGGGAAATACGTTAGCTAGCTACAATAGCGCGGCTTTGCACGTTTGTTTAGTACGCATTATTGTGAAAATTACAAATTTGTGATGGTAATATTGCGTTTTTTATAAAATATATTGTTATTTTCAGATTCAGTTGAATTGTTTTTTAACATTATTGCAAGTCGCAAATTCCTTATTGCCTAGATACCTTCAGCCTTCGTACTTCTTATAAATATTTATATAGATAAAATCGAAAAACCTGAATTAACGAATTCAGGTCAAACAATACAAAATAATGGTAATATCATAATTTACATTCCTAAAAGATAGTGGTTTCTCCATCTTCCTTTTTATTTCAGGATGAATGAAAATAATTGAATTATGAATTTTTAACTATCAATTATTAATTCAGTGTTAATGTTTACAAAACCTTTCTTAAACGTAGGAACCGTTACGCTCACGCTCAGAAATTTTTTGCATGAACAATGAATCTGCAAAAATAGAATTAAACAAAAAGGGGTAAAACAATAGGTTCCCACTGCCCCTTGCAATCACAATCCGTGTCATAGCATCGAATATTAGAATAACTACATTAATCATATTCATTTAAAAATCTCGGACTTCCCACGTAGTAATAATCCACTGTATGAAATGGTAAGGCATGTTTAACTATGGAAATATCTCATTTTTATACCCTCTTAAGGCGCTTGGTGTGAGATTAAAACTCTCTCTACGGTGGGAATCGGTTTCTCTTGTTATGTGGAATTAGTTTTGAGGTCGTTGAACGTTTATTTATAAATTGTTATAGGTTTCCTTTTTAATTTTCGCTGGTGGTTTGAAAAGTTCTGAACAACAAATTTTCTTTTCATTTTCAATTCAAAATAGACCATGCATAATTTTCAAATCAATTATTTTTTTATGTATTTATGTATGGTAATTGGCAGCTACACACTCACAGCTTATTATTTATGTAATAGAACAAGAAACTTTAATAAATATTGTCTTAATATTGCGGTATTTTATTTCATTTTTCCTCAACTTATTTATGTTTTTACCTATGTAAATTCCATAACTGTAGATAGATATAAATAAAACTTGTCCAAATACACGAAATTACCCAAAATGGTCAAATAAAAGATTTTATAACTCTAAGCTTAAAGCTTTAGAACCGTTCCTGTCGATAAAACAGTTCAAATAATAAAAAAATGTCACTTTTGACGCAATTTGTACACAGCAAAGACCAAGGAGACAGTTTTTTTTATTTCATTTAGTCTTGTTTCATTTAAATTTCGTTTACTTCCAGTCTAGGGGCTGGTTGATTTAGTTCGTTTAGATTTAAAATCATTTTATTGGCTGGTGAAAGGCGTGGATTTATAAGTTTTGTGAAATTTATGAATATAACTGCGAATATACACAAACATTTGAATATTCAATGTCTGTATTTCAATAAGTTACCTAAATACCAAAATATTTTAGTTTTAGAAGACTATTGCATTCATTAAAATATCTTTCGAGAGTTTGTTTTGTTAAGAGTGATTTTTTTTTTCTTTTATAATTAAGTAATAAATTTTCCCCATCTCATATTTAAATATTTAAGAATATTTAAAACTTATTACTCTAGAATTAATACTCTATCTAGTTTTAATGTATTTGATATGATATTTTAACTAGGTACTTCTAATTACGTGACCTATTTTATACCTAGTTCTATTACTAAAACTAATTATTGCTAATGATGTAAACACAGTGTTATTATTCCCTCAAACAATTTAATAATTGCAAACAGAAAACAAGGTTTCCACAAAATATAGTCGATTTTAAGCGGTATTTTCGTCAATAATAGACGGGGTTTTGAAATCCAGCACTTTACAAGTATTGATTTGAGAAAGAGCTCTTATAGGAAAAAATTGCTTACATCACACAGTCTTTGTCTCTACCATAGAGAATAAAGAAGCTCGACAAGTGTGGAGTGCGAAATTTTTTATATTTTTTAACCTATTTTTTTTTCTCTTGTGAACTGTGTCTATAGTCTATAGAAAAATTTGCATATAAAATAAAAGTTTTTTCATTTGTTTCAGATTATAACTACGACAGCGAAGTTTTTGGTAGAGCATCGTAAATCACAGTCTTGTCGCTTATTACCTACCAAAATGAGTGTAAACTTCTTCAATCAATTTCCTTTACAATATCTTACCTACAATTTGAATCAATAAATGTTACATAAATTATATACTTTGTTTCAATGAATAAAAAAGGCAATCCATATGCCACATATTTAAATATTTTCTAACAGTAAACTATACCTTAACAAAATACATATTACGCAAAATTGGATAGCAATTATCATCTTGACAGCAATGCATTGTGTTGAAAATACAATTTTAATAAGAGCTAATGTAGTCACGACTACTATTTGATTATATAGATACAATCAGCGTCTCACCCACCCGATACATGTGTTTATTTCATAATGGATAAATAATGTCTTGTGTTATATACGGTTAGTTATAAAATACATTTATCATGAATATAATACGTTGGGTATTACTGTCAATTATTTTATAGTATACCTGTGTACATATCTATATACTAAAATATTTTTAAGAATTTGTTTAGTTTTGTAGTGGTTATTATTATTATAATGCAGGTATTTTATTAAGTCTTGTGAATTCTACAAAAAATACCAAATATTAATAAATCCATCTCTATGTTAAAACCAAAATCTATCGGGGATTGGGAAGAGCGAGACGGCGCTACAGGAGCGAAAGAGAGTACCCATAATCCACTTATACGCTACGGTCGGGTTGCTTTCATACATTTTTACTGGAGAAATTTCGGGAATACCCTTAATGCATATTAAGCCGGGTCCACGGCTATTTGCAATGAGGTATCGGTATTGAAATGAAATTTTCCACAATGTGGACTTAAGGGATAACGAAGGTCTATAATTTTAAGAATGTGAACCCGAACTTTGGCCGAGGATTATTGTTTTGAGTAGTCTATAAAAGGGCTCTTTATTTACAGTGTTAGCGGGCTGACAATGGGTAAGTACTTTGACAAATTGATATGAAAGTCTTTGCCCTTCACTTTAGTAGTTTGTTCCCTTTATTCTTGGCAAATTACGCAAGAGAGATGGAATACGAGTGGCATTTAGTTTTAAATAAGTAAACGTTTACGAGTGTAGAAAGAATATTAAGTATTTAAATATATTTTGATTTTACTTAAATGTGTAGGTAATAATTCTAACCGATATACCGCTTTGCATCTTGCGTGGTACTTAGAAGAAATGTAGAGCCTGAACGAATTTCATAACTCATATTAATGAACAATTACGCTCATATACCAAAACTCTACAAAATTGGGTCCAGCAGTTTTTCTGATCAACCACATACAAACTTTTTAAACATACTTTTCCAATACATTCTGACTTTTGTTACAGCACTTGAAGGTCCAATCTTATAAAAAGAGTTAAGAAAATTACGCAGTAGGTAATTACTCGCTTAATCTAAGTCAAGATTATGCGAAGCATTACAAAATAGAAAAAAATGGTTTTATTTTAAGATTTTTGATATCTATAGGTACTGAATGTGAGAAAAAGAAATGTCATAAAATTGTACTATTGTCATAATAATGTAATAATGGAACTAAATCACAAATTCCCTTAAGAAACAAATAGGAAACTAACTCTAGAAATCGCTCTCTGTAGTGATCGAACCCAGAGCTTCAAGACCGTAAGCCGAGGTACTAACCGCTACACTATGCAGACAAAAGAGTAGAGACAATAACATATTCTTAACATATCATGCTACCTAATTATTTATAAGTATATAGAAATATTGAATAACTTATATTGAAAACAATACGTATTAAAAATGGAACTTAGGTATTCATTAATAATTTACCCCGGGTACCGGATACGCCTACTACCTCTGAAAAATAAGCCCACCTTCATAGCGTAAACAAACAACTTATTTGTCATATAAAGAACTCCTTTATCTCATTCATTATTATCTCGGATAATATCCAACACAAGAAAAGTTATATACACCGGATGCAATCATATAAATTTTACTGATCGATTTTCTTTACGGGCAATTAGTTCATCAGCGTCTGGCATGTCTGATGTTTTAGCAGACTGATTTATTTTTTATTATCCCAACCAAAAGGAATTGGTATACGCGGTAGTTTAGCGCGGTAGACCGTATATTTTGAAGTACACAGTAAGAACTATTTAGTAGCCTTACGACACGTGGTCAAAAGTATTGAAATCAATTTTAATTCAAAGGTATCCAATGTTTGTCTTGTTAAAAGAAGTACGTAACTAAACATAATAACATTGAAAAGGTAAAAAAAAGACATAATTACGTATTTATACATCAACCTATTCCATACCATGGATGACTCCTCTATACATGTTTACATCTTCGCGTATAGACACGGTCCAACACACCAACACACGCACACATACACAGCGTTGCGAAAAACATGCACATATGCATTCACCTTAACACTTGCACAACTTTTTAATTACGCCTTAAGTATTTGTTAATTAAGTCGGAGCTTAAAAGAGTCCGCCCGCCGCAGCACCCTAGTCAGCACTGGTGGGCTAAATGAGAAAGATTTCTCCTATTTCTTCCCATTCGAGAGAGAATATAAAACTCTTTTTCGCCTTTTTTTACTTCCAACTTCGTCTTAATATGCCACCCGCTCGGACCTTGGCGCGCAGAGTTAAGAAGATGTAGACATGGACACAAAATTGTTGTTCCGGAAAATGGAAAATTCTGAAATATCTGGGTGATAAAATATAAATTAATGATGCAGTTATTTGAATTCAGGTATATGCTTCACAAATTAACTTTAAAATATAATATTAAATAGCACTGTTATTCTCAATATATCATTATGTACATAAACTTGTTTCTTATTAAAAGAGTTTGTAAAAACTTTAACTCTTCATCTGAAGTAAATTTATCAGCATTTTTAGTGAGACTAAATTAAAATAAACTTAAATCTACAGAATATATTGATACTATTTTCAAATAAAATTCTTACAAAGTCAAAAAATTGTAAGTATGTTTTTTACTTCAAAATAGATAAACACCACAGCAGAGGACTGTTGAAGTATACAAACAGATAAAAACAGGTGAAATTAAACACAAAAACGTTTCTAAATATTTTAATTCCATTCAATAACACTTACAAAAATATACATGATTGATTTTTTAGTCCAATTTTAAAAAGGATATTCCACCAGGCCGCTCTATCGCTTCTAAGCCGCTACCTAGAGGGTGGTTGTGTTAATCGCGGCTGCCCCCAGTCTTCGTTAGTCTAGAATTAATTCGTTGATAAGAAGCCGTGCCTCCCGGCTGTACTGTCTCGAGGATACAGGGCTGTCACGTGGGAGATATTAGCACATATGGGTTTTAGTTATCCTTGGTTATCTTGGTAATTAGTGGTACTGCTGTATGTGCGAGGAAGGGTGTTTGATGATTTTGATGTTATTGAAAGCTTTGTCTGTAATAATGTATTATTGATAGATAATGTTTTATACTCAAAATATATAATACTTTTTATGAATAATGAATTAACCAATTTTTTTTATTATGTACAATTAAGATATAATTCTTTTAACTGTGGAAAAATAGTAGAAGTCTCTTTTTCTACAAAGTGGTTGGTCTAAAATAGCTTTCAGTATCGCATAGATTTTACATTAGGTATATTATAAGCATCACTAGACCTTATTAAACGCCACAAAAAGTATTTATTAAAACGACCGTATTTCCAAACAAATTCCCTATATTCGAAATACTTATTGGATTTCCCTGATTAAATTTTTCCGTCATCCCTGAAACTCGAGAACAAATTAAAAAAACGACCACAGGATCGCTCGGGGGAGGGGGGAAATTACACCCCCATTGACCCTCTTTAATGAACATTGCACTCTATCGCCGTCTCTTTCGCACTCATGTACTTGTGCTTAAAAAAATATCTTTTATCTTGCTCAAGGTGTTGTGATACCTTATTATTGTGAGTGTGATGCTAAAATGTGATTTTCAAAAAGGAAAATACTGCATGCATGTGTTTCTTTGCAACTTAATTTATTGTTCCGTGCATAATTAAGAAAATTTCGCTTTGTTAATGTCTCTACCAATATTATTTTGACTATTTGTTTTTACTCCTTTTTTTGTTTGACAATACAGTCTGAGCGCTTCCTTTCAGTGTGAGTGCAATTAATTAAATATGTTATAATCATATTGTAACTAAGATTTTATGAAATGAAGTGGAATTTAATTTATTAAATCAGCACGATAACCACAAAAAAAAATCTTATACTGAAAATCGTAAAAAGGAACGTATGTCGCACTAATTAATACTATTCCTGTCTGCAACTATGTACATACAATATACATAATATCTCGTAGTTTACATAAAAAACTTAACAGTTTTAAATCATCATCATTACGTATACTTATATTATAGACCAACATTAATCTAACCAATGACAAGGTTCAATTATTACAACTACAATCTATACTTTCGTAAAAGCCCTAAACGGTCTGTCAAAGAGCAGTAATTCATCACCATGATTACGAAATGGTTGATAAAAACACCTAACCTTTAGCGATTAGTTAAATCCCAAATGTTGCAACGTATCTGTGTATCAATCAATCGGTTGCATTTATCTAACACCAATGTATACCTGACCTTAGTATTTCTGACCTCTGTCTTACTTGGCTGGTGTTGCTTAGATGTCGACTTTAAGTAAAATACAATTTATTATTTATTCAAAATTTACCAATATTTTAAGAGTCGGTAACAATGTTTTTATACTTCTGTAATTGTGTTCCTTAAATAATGTTGTCTTTTATTTTTACAAAATTTATTTTCATAAGTGCAAGTGCTAAAATGAAAGATATTGTCTTCAAGAACATTTGTCATATATCTACAATTTTCTTTTGATGCTTGATACCAAATTATTTGCTCGCAGTATGAGTCTGATATTAAAAATTGAAAGGATTCTTACAAAGTGACGCAGGACGCTGCACTTTAATTTTATATAATTGTGGACATCCTAAATTAGACATATTGTACACGCTGAAAAGTTAAAATAATTGAGAGCGTTATTATCAAGAACATAGTTTAATATCTATGATTAATAGATCATAACCACGAATGGATATCGTTCATTACTTCGTAATACAACTGCGTACATGAAATAAGGCGTACCGCGGGCAAAATACAACATAAAAATCAGTATTAACCATAAATTACAATGCAAGTGGCTAGATAAGTGTTGATAGCTGCATGTTCAGTTTATAGCCGATTATTAACGAGTGTTCTTATAGTAGATAGGGACCTCCATGAAGCTAGCTATAAAACTACAGGGAGGAATTTGTCAGTTGCAACAATCGCCGCTTTGTTGCCAGCTTTCCTAGGAAACCGTCATAGAACTGTGGGAGACTGTGTCAATTTTATTTTCAATAGACCATATTTACTATGCTATTATTTCATTGAACATTCCTCAATAGAAAACAATAATGTCCTATATATATTTTATCAAGTTCATCAACACAGTCCTTGGAAAATTTATCAAATTAGGGAGATTCTGATAAACAAAAAAAATTAACAACGGTCATAAAAGCACATCGGGAAAAGGACATGTCACAATTGTTTTAACCTTCGGAAGTCCTACATAGTAGGAATATGTCTCTGATACGGGTTCTATTCAAATGTTTTCCCTTCAAGGAGCTTTCAAAGACACAGGTGATGTTTTGTTCAAAAATTATGATGCCCAAGTCCTTTTTTTGTTACCGAAAGTGGCGAACACTTTCCAGCACATAAAAATCAATAACCAATAAAACACCGTTGCAACAGGTTATTCCCGGTCCGGTCCTGTCCGATAATCATCATGAGCCAAATCAAAAACGACGTACAGAAAATTCGCACTCGTAATTTATAGCTTCATCCGAAACGATTATTGTTCAACATATGTGCAAATATTAAAGTTCCCGTTGAAATAACCGCCTTATAAACTCACGTAGTATCGTTTTTAAAATTATTTACGGCGAAATAATTGAACGGGGCGTGATCCAATTACACCTACTACCATTCTCAAAGTCACTCGACAGAAAAAACTCATTTTAGTACCGAATTATAAGCGATTAATAACGTCGAGTACCGTTCGATAAATGAGTTATAATATTTGACTTGGCTGCCATAAATGGTAAGCAATTTTAGATACGAAGAAGACGCGAGGTCGCATCGAGTTGAGGGCTAGCCGGAATATAATTTATTTCGTTTACGGTACAATAGTACTGACCCATAAAGTGTACGATACCACTTGCGATAGTGGTGAGAGTATAATAAATTATTATCAAAATGAATTTATAGTAATCTCAGTTATGGCTTGTAAACGTGGGATCACGTTAAACATTTTCAATATTTGAATAAGACGGTCGTAAATATGAACGCTACTTGTATAATAAATTCTTGTGCGTCGTAAAAATAATAGAAAATACCTTTGTTGTAATTTATTGCTCGACTCGTAATGTACCAACGGTGGATATTATATGACATTTATGTGATGTAACTAGCAGCGCGCTATTAGGTACGTCGCCATAAAATCTGAAAATATTTAACAGCAAAAGCTTTCTTGGTCATATAATTAAAAAACAGAGATTAAAAAAACGCATTTCCGATATGTTTTACATAATTTAACACCGGTCATAATGTCAATCACTATTAATAAACTTTATTTTAATACATGAATCAATATCAATATTGAGACTTTCACAAGTGCAAGCTTTTACCCGCGATACACACTTAAAATCATACTACGATTATTCCTTCATTAAATAATGATTAGAACCACAGCGCTATCAGAAAACGTATAAACTGTCTATCTTTGTATAGAGAGACTATTACAGCTTCTATTAAAACATCCTATCGCCAACATATCTCCATAAACCAAAGCCCTTATACATACATACGTATACATACAGTTGCCAGTAATTTACAACTGATAAGAATATTAACAACTTGATGATATTCTGACACCTAATTACAAGAGCCATAATAAAATTATGTGTTAAAACGCATAAGGGTTTCTTTAATTATACCTGGAGAACTCAACTGCAATAAAACTGTTTTCAATTGTCGTTTTCTGTCTAACGTAAAAGGTTTGATTATTTACGATTCATCATTTTAAATCGCAAATAAGCGGATTCTTTTATTCGAGTTATTAGGTACACCATACATCTTTAAATTATGTAGTTGAATGCAGGTTACCATTGTGAAAATGAAGAATAAAATTTCTAGTAAGATCCGTAATGGTTTTGGGTGAATTAAAGAATATTGTCCACACAAACAGATTTGGTAAACTCCTTCCCATTACTAAATAGACATAATACACTTACAACAAAAAGAGAACATAGACGAGGTGATGTTATTTGCTATTTGATATCACTTGAATACCAATAGTAATTAATAATTCAAATCTATTTAAACTAAAAAGTATATTAAAGTTTCTGAGTGACATAGTAGGATAAGAATAAGAAAAGATTCTCCTGAATTTTTTTCTTCTAATAAGTGATTTCTGAAACCCTTATTGTTTCAATAGATTCTGTGACTCGCTTTGTGGTCAAACTTAATATGTTTAATACGTTGTAATAATACGTTGACCTAATGTACCTAATTAGAACATAATATGCACTATAATCGATCAACTATTCTTTGTAACTAGGCTACAACGGAACTTCTGTGAGTAAATAGTCTATGATCGTAACTTAAATCGAAGCCGATGCACAATCAAGACCAACAAAGAGGCCCACTAATATGTATCGCAATAGATTCATTGCATGCGTTACATTGATATTCGCCAATATATCTATCCAACCAAATGAGATCTCGACGCAATAAATCTTCCCGTACGCTGCAGGCGCGCCATAACCGATTAGTAGGTGCGCCATGCCACGGTATCTACCACGAGAAACAATTTCCAATGCATTATATAATTTATGACTTCATCGGCCAATCGAGAGGTCACGAGAGACTCGACTTGAAATCCCTAGTAGGGGTTAGGCCACCTTATTCTGTGCGCTTCGGAAATCGAAATGTCTACTTCGAATCGGGTTGTGATTTATTTCTTTGCTTGTTTAGCTGCAAGTACACTTGCTTATGAAGCCCCAGTCACGAATAATAACTGTTTCGGACGTCAAGGAATTTATAACGGCTGATGGCACCAAATAGATGTGATAGATTGCAGTATTCGGTTAAGATTGCATTTTGGAGACAATATTTGCAAGGTTTATATTTTCTTTCCTCTTTAATATATTTATGCGTTCATCAATGTTAAAAATGATAGTGAATGAAGGGTATATGCATAATTTATTATCAGCACAAATATCATTTAAACATATTCTTTTTCTGTTTAATTTATATCCAATTCAATCTCTAAGTCCATTTCTGCATTTATAAGACGTAAGTAATAAATGAAGAATAAAAAGTTTCTAAACGAATCTATTAAGAGCCCACAAGAAGGATAATCAAAAGCATATCTCAAATTACGATCAAGGTGTCATAAAAATAACCAAACAACCATATAATATTGATGTATGGTATAAAATGTCATTCTCTCACGCAGCCACAGACTAAACGCGTCTCACAGAAGAAAATCCCATACTTAGATCCCATATCAATACTTCCTTAGAATGTGTCATTAAATTTGATGAGTCCGGCAATTGATATAATTACTTCATTAGTGTTGTGCTCCATTTTAATTGCTGCGTTAGTACTAGATGTCACTACGCTATGACGGGATATTATAGTCAGTCTTTCATGGACTTCCTGTCATTATATATCTCATATATCGAACTAACTTCTTGGAAATTGGTCAATAATGTCATTGAAAATATTTTTTGATGCCGTTTGATATTATTGATTGTATCGAGGAATCATTTTTTTAATTGGAATTGTTGATACTTATTTAAATAAAGGATAGATTGATTGATGATTCTACTCGTTGGTCCGGTGCCTCTGGAATAGCTCCTAATAACAATTGTTTACGTTAATATATAAAGAGGTGGACTAAAAATTTAAATACTAATTTTCTTTACTTTCTCACACATTACACTTGCATATACCAATACGTACGTATTTACCGATCGTAGGTATATAACATGAAATTCTTATAATTCGCAAAAAAATCTAGATCTAATTGATGCGGACTAAATTGTTAACACCAGCGGCGAGCCATTATTTTTAATTAAAACGATTTAAATCGTTCTATTTCTTTGAACATTTAAAGTTTGCATTCTGGACAATTACGATAGAATATCTAAAGAACGCAAAAACACATGAGAGTTAGCGGACGTGGGATCATCGTCTCGCCAATCATCGAACAAAATTACTTTTAAAGCTGGGAAAAAGCACTTTTTTGATCAGTTATTGATCTAAAAGGTTACGCATAATAGCCATGCGTATTGTTTTATAGGCTAGACATTATTTTCGTACTGTAAACTTTCTATTATAACATTTTTTTCCAAATATGTAGTTTTGAGATTTTAGTTAGTTAGGATTTATACATTTTTACGATACGTATGTATTTATTTTTTTAAACTTTTAGACTTTGTGTATTGATATCTTAAAAACACGTAAAGAAACAAAGACTTTTATTTGATTCTTTCCTTAATAAAAATGCATTCTTATATTGTTAGCTATTCGATGTCGCATGTCGCAATCTCTGAATGTATCTTATTTATCATGCCATTTAAAATAAGGGTCACCCTAAAATTTCATCAAGGTAGTACGCATTTATGAAAATGAGATACAAAGCAATAAAACAGCTCATTATATACCCAAAGACCTTAAGAATGTATTAACTTGGTCGTTATAGTATTTTTATTGTTTAAAATTATTTTAATAGCAGTGTCGAATTAAGCGACATATCATGTTTTTACTCTTTATTGTTGCTATTTATAAACAAAAGACGAACACCTTATACGATAATTAAGGAATACCTAATTGTTTTTATACTAATAACCGCAACCGGCATGTCTTTGAAAGGTGGATTTATTGCATTGGGATTCTTTTTCCTTTTTTCCTGGATAAAGTCAATTAAACAATGCCTTTACGTTGAGCGGTGCCTGTTTTGTCTTTAATCATTTTACATTTACCTGCATTATTTAGTATATGTTTAAAAATATCATGACTAATTAGCGTGCCCATAAATGCAAAGAAGCTTAAAGCTAGACTCTTTTAACTTTTGCATTTTACAAGAGCTTGTGGATTTTTCTTATTGCTAAAATTTGTTATCTTATTTCCATTAGCTGTTTGTTATTCTTATTCAATAAGTTCATCTGCACTTATAATACTTGTAAATAAAAAACATGCCGCAACAACGTAAAGAAACGATAAATAATTCCACCGCACCACAAATAAATCCATTTAGATTGTTTCCATATCATAACGCTTCGGCATTTTAATCCATAAAGACATTAATGACATCAATCAAATCCCTTCACAGTACGATCACATGTATTCAAACGCTATCGTTAATAATAAGTATATAGCTTTGTACGCAATTAAGCCCTAGCACCTTTTCCGATCACTGCACCCCAACCATTCAGGTTTGTCTTGTAATTAGAGGCTATAAAATCAGTAGTTGGCCGCCTAACGAATGCAGTATCTTCACATACCCAGGATTCCCGCATACCTCATCTAGAAGCACCTAGAATGCGAACAATTTCCAAGGATCATTTAAGCAATCTCACGGCCATAAGTGGGCACAAAGTCGGCGCAGTTTTTGCTTGCACCGAAGATCGCAAATAAGTTTTTCAAGCGGCGATCTTGACCTTTCTTTAGACCTATTATTGATACTAATGTGTGCTTTAATAATATGTTTATGTATTATAATCACCACTGTTATTTATAAAAAAATAAATGATTATAACAAACTGTATCACTCTATGTTCACTAATAGAATTTTATCTGTTCGTTAATGTATCCAAAACTACGTAACGGATTTGTTTAAAAATGTCTTAAATAGTAGATTTTGACTAGCATATCTTAATGCCATAAAATCTTGATCTTTAAATAGCGAGATCTTCGAAAATTTGGTGAACCAGTTTTTTTTATTTCATCTCTATTTCTGTTGTACCAAAAATAACTTAACATTTCTGAATCATTACTTTTTAATGCCTCTTTATTGACACTTACTATTCAATTTAGAGATCACCAAAATTTACTGTTAATACAGTTTTTTAATCAAACTATACCGTTACAGTTCATGCATAATACATGACATGTGATTTACATGGTATCAAAACACTTCGGGACTAAATCGGCGATTTGGCCATGTCGGCAATTTAAACTGTAATTTTCCGGTTAAACGGTAAATTATCATAACCGGGTGATTTAGTGCGGTTTGTGATTAATTTTTATATTAAACAGTGGTTGTAAACACGTAGTAAGTACTGCTAAGTATAAACATAGTATAAAGTATACAGATAACAAGTAAGTTTCAAACAAAGGTATATAGCGCCGTTTTTATGTACGCGGAGCGCTTGGCCACGTTCACGTACGTACGCAAGCTTGACGCACGCACACAACGCCGCTCGGTTCCTTCTCGTGAACCGTACTCGTGAGGGGCGCGCCTTTGCTGTGAGCGGTCGGCGTTTGTTTATACAATTACTAGCTTTCCGCCCGCGGCTTCGCCCGCTTTGTCTTAAACAAACTAAATTATATACTAAAACCTTCCTCTTGAATCACTCTATCTATTAAAAAAACCGCATCAAAATCCGTTGCGTAGTTTTAAAGATTTAAGCATACATAGGGACATAGGGATATATGATATAGTGATTCACATCAATGTAACAAGTGACAACCCTGCGCCTCGCGAGTTTAGGTACCATGCGCTCCTGAACGCCGAGAGAAGGCCTACTTGTCTCTTTATACTATGGTATAAAGGTGTTAGTTTCGCGATACCTAATGAGGCTCATTAAATAAAACGATTGTAATGATAGATGGCTGCGGAAGTGGGTTCGAAAGGCTGTAATTTATCCGTGTTAGAAATGGAAAGAGGTAAAATATTGTGGTAATAGGAATAGGTATTTTGCGAATAATTAGCTACCTAGGTTAAGGTACCTATGTTATAGAAATTTAATAAGAGGCAGTTGTAAATTATGGTGCTTTGATAACATTTCCATTAAGGGTACTTAAATTTCTGATGCATATTAATCATGATCTTCAAATTTTAGTTCAAATAAGTTCAAATCAAACAAACTTTTGAAATAGATCTGCTGAATAAAGAAGAAGTGACAAGCATTTAGGAAACAGTCTTGAAATTCCAGTCGTGCACTTTTAATAAAAGCATAAACATATCAAAACCAAAACAAAATTGGCAATATTTTCTCTGATATAGCAACGAGTCTACACTTTTACTTCAAATGGGACACTATAAAAAATACGCATTGCGTAAATGATATCAGATATGATAGACATTACTTAAAGAGATATTATTACTTTATTTAACTGAGTCAGGTAATTAATTTTGTATCGTTTATAAATGCTTCATATCCTTTAATTTATTAAACTCTCATTATCATGTATCATGATTAGCTTATAAGGTAAACAAGCTTTGACTTTTTATTTCTAAATTATTACAAAAATGGAGTTGAGTAAAAAACTTTATTGCAAGTTTATATGTATAACGTAAATTTTCCGTTCCTTTAATGTAACATTTAGCCTATTGACTTACTTCTAAGTTCTCATTGAATTTATCACATATAAATTAACTATGCGAAAATTCTAACTTCGATACAAAAACATACTGTGGTACAGCAAAGTAAATATGAAAAGACCAAGATTCAATAATAATGAATTTATATACAGTGTGGAAATTTTCGATCATTTCAAGTGCTTTCCCTCCAGG